>JAJOOO010024738.1:0-41853 GCA_029582685.1 Solanum piurae
CATTCACTGTCTTGGCAAAGATGTTTTGGATCTCCCGATTTGACACCTCAACTTAGCCGCTCGTTTTGGATGATACGGAGTTGCTACTTTGTGTTTCACTCCATACTTACTCAATGCGGTTGAGAAACACTTGTTGAAAAAATGGGACCCCCCATCACTAATAATAGCCCGAGGAGTACCAAATCTCGCAAAGATGTAGCGTTTCAGGAATTGAACAACACTTTTCCCTTCATTGTTTGGATGTGCAACAGCCTCCACCCATTTAGAGAAATAATCTACAACCACCAAGATATACGTATTACCAAACAAACTCACAAATGGGCCCATGAAATCTATTGCCAACACATCAAATCGCTCAACTCCTAAAATGGGCGTAAGAGGCAACTCATGTCTTTTGGACACTCGGCCTTGTTTTTGATATTGAGTACACTTCGTAACAAACTCGTGGGCATATTTGTAGAGAGATGGCCAGTAGTACCCACTTTGTAGAACTTTAGCAGTTGTACCTACACCACCATGATGACCCCCAACCGGTGAAGCATGTCAATCAAGGAGAATTTTGATGCTTCTATCTTCTAGAACACATCTCCTAATGATATGGTCTGCACACTCTCTGAGTAAATATGGTTCATCAAAAAAATACTTCTTAACATCGAACAAGAACCTGTTTTGTTGGTCAAAGTTCAGTTCGTCTGGCATTAATTCACATCCTATGTAATTGACAAAATTAGCATACCACAGAGGTTGTTTGAAAGTTACCGAGAATACATGTTCATCAGGGAAAGAATCATATATGTCGATCTCTAGCTCGTCGTTTTCCTTTCCTTCCAATCTTGATAAGAGGTCAGCCACCTGATTTTCACAACCTCTCGTATGTTTGACCTCGAAGTCAAACTATTACAAAAGTAACGCTCACCTTATCAATCTTGATTTGGCATCCTTCTTTGTCATTAAATAGCACAGTGCAGCATGATCAGTGTGAACAATCACTTTAGTACCTAGAAAGTATGCCCAGAACTTCTCAAATGCAAAAAATACCACGAGTAACTCTTGTTCAGTGACGGTGTAGTTACGTTGAGCACTGTTTAGAGTCATGCTTGCGTAGTAAATAGGGTGAAATAGTTTGTTGCATTTTTCCGCAATACAACACCCAATGTCGTGCCGCTTGCATCACACATTACTTCTAAGGAGGCTGACCTATGGGGGCTAATGATGACCAGGGTGGACATCAATTTTTCTTTTAAGCACTTGAAAGCCACCATGCAAGCGTCATCAAACTAGAATTTCACCTCCTTCTCTAAGAGTTTTCATAGAGGATGCGCAATCTTTGAGAAGTCCTTGATGAACCTCTAGTAGATATTGGCAAGTCCTAAGAAACTACTAACACCCTTTACTGCAACTGGTGGTGGTAACTTCTCAATCACTTCAATATTCGCTTTATCAACCTCCAGCCCCTTCTGTGAAACTTTGTGACCAAGAAATATACACTCCTTAACCATGAAGTGGCATTTTTCCCAATTTAGGACCAAGTTTATCTGTACACATCTTTGGAGAACTTGTCCTAGGTGCGCTAAACATGCTTCTACATTGTCGCCCACAACCGAGAAATCATCCATAATTACCTCCATTAAACCTTCCACCATGTCCGCAAAAATGGATAACATGCATTGTTGAAATGTTGCAGGAGCGTTTCATAGCCCGAACGACATCCTTTTAATGGCAAACGTTCCATAAGGACAGGTGAAGGTGGTTTTCTCTTGGTCTTCCGATGCAATGGAGATTTGGTTGTAACCGGAATACCCATAAAAAAACAATACCAAACTCTCTCTGAGAGTCGATCAATCATTTGATCCATGAAAGGCATGGGAAAATGATCTTTTTCAGTCCACAAATTTAACTTCTGGTAATCCATGCATACTCTCCATCCGGTCACCGGCCTCATAGATACAAGCTCCCTCTTCTCATTTGGGACTACTGTGATACCTCCCTTTTTCGGTACACATTGAACCAGACTTACCCATTTTCTATCTGCAATAGGATAGATCACACTTGCATCCACTTTATTATCTCCTTTTTCACCACCTCTTGCATCAGTGGGTTCAATCTCCGCTGATGTTCAACACTCGGCTTACAATCATTATCAAGCTGAATTTTGCGAGTACAAATACCGGGAGGATTGCCCATTATTTCAGCGATGGTCCAACCTATAGATTTTATATGCCTTGGCAACACCTCAAGGAGTAATTTTTCCTACCATTCAAACAAGTCAGCTGCAATGATCACCGGTAAAGTGTTATTTACCCCCAAGCAAGCTTAACGGAGATCGGAGGGGAGTACTTTCAACTCCAGATTTTGTGGTTCTTCTGTTGAGGGATTTGCGGGAGGACTCTCTCTATTTTTGAGGTCGATGTCTAACTTCAATGGATTCTTTGAATAACTTCCCGAGCCTGAAAAAGAATCTACTACCTCTTCATAGCCTTGAATTTCGAATTCATCATAGTTAGCAAGCATAACTTCAAGTGGTTCGCTCATACAAATCAAATGCCTCACACTAGCCACCGCCTCATCAATAACATCAACAGTGGATACTACATGAATATCACTTGGGTGTTTCATTGACTTACAAACATTAAACGTTACTTCATCTTCGTTCACCCAAAACTTCAATTTTTCGCTTTCAACATCCACCAATGTTCTCCCTGTATCCAAAAATGGTCTTCCCAAAATGATGGGAATATCAACATCTATTTCAAAATCGAGAATGACAAAATTAGCCAAAAAAATAAATTGGTAAAACTTTACCAAGATGTCATATAATATCCCTACATGATGTTTAATTGATCGATCGACCATCAAGAGTCTCATTGTTGTGGCTTTCAGTTCCCCCAACCTAAGTTGTTTATAGATCGCATTGGGAATTAAGTTGATGCTTGCTCCCAAATAGCATAGAGCTTTAGCAAATTTGCATATCCCGGCATTTCCAACAGTGCTTCCACAAGAGAGAGATTAATTGATAGTATCTTGAACACCGATAAGAACTTCTTAAACTTCTCATCCTCATTCTTCTTCTTTAAACGTTGAGGAAATAGGGAAGGTATTTTGGGTAAAGGTTGCATAACTTTTGGTCTTGGATTGTGTTTCTCCATTTCTTTTTGTGGTTCTTTGGAAATGCTCTGATAGATAGGTGTCACTTCTTCCTCCATGCCTTTGTCTTCTTCATGCGTTTGAGCTTCTTAACTACCCGTCAAGTTGCCCATAGCTACCTTTCCACTACAAGTCACTACATCCAACCCTCTATCATCATCTTCCATTGTCATATTTGGTTTCAATTGTACTGAAAGTCTGCTCAACTGACATTCAAGTGTCTTGATTGCATCTACGTGAAAGTTCACTTTACTGTTCAATGATGAAAAGTCAGCTTTCATTCCCTTTAAAAAATCATCCAAACCTTCAACTTTATCAAGTATGCGTGACAGCATATCATTCACCCGAGGACTACTTTCACTCCCTTTCGATTTTGGGCTCTCACTCGAGTGAGTGTGGTCATTTTCATGGACATGCTCTCTTCTCCAATAATCACTCTGCTCAGCCCAATCTTGATAGTATCTCATTTCCTCTTCCCCCTTGTGATAGTTCCAACCTTGATTTCAACCTCACTATAAATATCGTGGGTGCAAATCCTCCACGTACTCTTAGAGTTCCAACCTTGATTCTTCCCTGGTTTTGAATAACCAGAGGAAGAACCCTCCTCAACTCTAAACAGTCTATTTATCCCCTTTGGTTTTCCTGAATTCTCCATCATATACTCTTGAAAAATCTCTATTTGGGTCAGCATTTTCGTTTTCTTTGCAACCCTTTCTCTTTCCTTATCAAGTTGTTCTTGCGTCATTCTAAAACAAAGAAAAGAGTCTTGATCCTCTTGAGTGTACCAAGATTAATTTTTTTCGTCATGTCATCAAGAAGAAATGAAGCTACCTCAAATGATTGTAACATTATTCCCCCTCGAACCAATTGATCAGTCACTCCTTTATTAACCGAATCAAGACTCCGATAAAAATATAGGAGTAGCAAATCGTTTGGTAGCCCATGAGTTGGACATTTAAGTAGTAGTTTCTTAAACCTCACCCACGTTTCATGGATGGGTTCACCGTCCCATCGCTTGAGACCTTGAATGTCGTATCTAAGTTTCATCATCCTTGATGGAGGAAAAAATCTTGTATTGAATGCTATAATCAGCTCCTCCCATGATGTGATGGAATTGTTCCGTAACTCGGATAACCACTTGCTAGCTTCCCCGGTTAAGGTTAGTGGAAATAACCGAAGCCGGATTGACTCTTGTGACACATTCTTGAATGAGAACGAGTTGCACACCTCTGTAAAATTTCTTACATTCTCATGTGGGTCTTCGTTATCTATCCCTCCATATAGTCCCTTCATTTGGAGAAGATGAAGAGTTGTGCCAGTGACTTCAAATATTGCATTCCCATCAGCTTGTGGAATGCAAATTACACCCATTTCACCTGATTGAGCTGGGTTGTAAACTCTATTGATATCATCAATACCATCTCGATGACCTACTTGACTATCATTCATCTCTTCCTCACTCATACTTAATTCTATGTAGTCCAATCAACATTTACACAAAGCAGGCCAAGGCAATTCAAAAGTGTCAATTTTTTTATCAACGAACTCTAAGTAATGCTACTCCCCGGCAGCGACGCCATTTGTATTAATGTTTCAAAGACACTTCATCCAGTTCTAAGTATCAACGATCGCTAGTTAGTATATAACCCAACTAAATGAGTTGGGGTCCATTCCATAGAGAGTAGCTTTTCCTTCAAACTCTATTACGAAAATATGACAACAATCTCTTCAACTGAACACTTATTGCATTTTTTTGTTTTAAGCTTCAAATTTTAGGTTGTACTTATCAATCCAATTCAACACTTCACACGAAATAATCAAATAGTGAGCTAACACTTGGCGAATTGACCAACCAATTATTGAAGTTAACTTAGTGGATGAACATCGATGCTCATAATGGGATAAATCGTCGTGGGTAGGTCAGACTATATGTAAAGTAACTTTCTCTCGAACACTTACCTTATATTTGTCAAATTCTCTCAAACTTCAACACTAGTAAGATGACGCCCAGTCCTCGTCCTCATTAAATCCACTCTCTTGAGCTAGACACAAAGGATACACCCCATGTTTCACTTTCTCAAGCTGAAATCATATAGACTCACTACTAAGGATGCTAAATTTTCTACTTTGGCTCTGTACTTCTCTCTCGAGCAAGCAAAAAACACTGAACTTTTTACACTAATCATGCAAGACGACCTCAAAATACAACAGCAATTCAGACCCACTTCAAATTAGCACCATTACTCGCAAATCAATGACACCCACCTAGTAAAACTCAACAATTGGTTACATAGTCAAAACCCTAAGGAGAGGGTTTTAGACAATCATAGTAGAAAAAGAAAAATCAGCATCCATCATGTCCTCCATAGCTGGATACAAATGAAAATTAAAAGTAAAATCAACTAAAAATCTCCTCTATTACAAAATCTCTATGAAAGACTTGCTAAAATCACTAGGAAACCATCTATAGCAGTGTTCTTTCTCTCAATATTTTAGCCCATACAGTTCTAAATGCCTTCTCTCTCTTCCAAAAATCAATTTATGCAAGTCTGATGTGTGGCTTTTTGGGACCAATCGGCGAGGTAAGTTGGGCTTCATCGACTGGTCGATGACTCACCGATTTTTCTTCATCTCGCCTTCATTTCCTAAAATTTTAGGTGAGCAAGATCGGGATCGCCGAGCGAATCCGTGATGCGCCCTTTTTCTTTCCATCCTGCTCATCAACACTGACCTGGGTTTCCATCAGTACTTTCGGCGACTTGATCATACGTCGCCTAAGCGATCGGTTATATGCCAAGTGGAACTGCTATTCGCCGAAGCTACCCCTAATTCAATCTCAGCATTCTGTAACTTTAGGTGGTAAGGTTGAAACTTGGCGAATCGCTAAGTGACATTCGCGATGACCGACCCTTCATTTCTTCGTTCTTTCAGCTCCATTCGTTCCTTTTTGCACATTAGTGTCCATGCTTTGTTCCTCAATCCAAATATGTGGAAATCAAGGATTTCTCATCAGTTATTGGCACAAAATAAGCATTTGAGGACACTAAATCCATTCAAATAAACCCCAAATGAGTCCACATTTCAGGCTCATCAATTGTGCAGGTGAAAGATGTAGAGTGTTGGAAAATGGGCAGTTTGGCCAGCCAAGAGTATATTTAGCGACACGCCAAACAAGTCGGTGAGCCCGGCTTGGACCGCTGTTGGACCCACCAAGCCTGAAGTGGAAGTCTATAAAACTCGGTGGGCTAATTGCTTAATCGGTGAGCCCCCTTTTGTCCGCCATTTGAACTCCCAAATTCCCTGGAGGTTCTATAAATCTCGGTGAGGTAAACACCAGTGGGCGCATCGCCGAGTGGTTCAGCATGGACGACTTACTCCGCCGAAGCTGCCGCGAACTGAAAGGTATTAAAGGCCAAACGGTTTAAAAGTTGAAATCCTTCATATTCTCTTATTTCAAACTCTCATACTCTCTCACCCATTAGTTAATCTTCCATATTGCACTATTTTACTCACATTTTTATTTGATCTCGTGCTCGGAATTGGAATACTCTGCCGCCTAGCTTTTAAACTTCTACATTCAGCATACATGTTGGTTTTCCAAACCCCGTACTTTCACTTTGTTGTTAAAATCAAATGCAATAGGTAAATTTATGATGATATGTGTTGGGTAATTGCTTTAATTGTTTTTTATGTGTCGGATTTCCCGTAATTTTTTTAAACTTGTGCCTAAATGCTTAAATAGATGAATTCTCATGTTTCATGTGTTAGAATTGGTTCTACATTTTTGGGTTGCGGTAATTTTGTAATGGGTCAAGTTGGGTGAAGTCTATGTAACTCCGAGTTGTGCTAAATGACATAATTTACCTGATGCTGGAGCGTTTGACGTCATTCCTAATGGAAAAAGTTGTCAAATATCCAATTTTGGTAAAATCAGGGGAAGTGTGAGTACCCCGAGGGAATGGGTCAGATGGGTCTAGTACTAATTGAATAATATGTGTGTTTGATTTTAAATTTGGGGGCTGCAGGCTTGATTTTGGGAAATAGGGTTGAAAACTGTTACGTTGGGCCGTTTGGCGAGCTTCGTCAAGCTCATCGAATAATTTGGTGGTTCGCCAAAGTCCCCCTTTGATCGCCCTTAATTTCATTTTTTGTCTAAGTTGATTCTTTAACTTTCAGCAAGAAGGCCGAGCTCACCGAGTTCACTCGACATTTCACCTAAAGGTTCCTTTGATTGCCCTTTCTGCGCCCCTAACCCTTAAAATACACTATGATCTTCGGTGGGCTACTTTAAGTCTGTCAATTATTGTCGATATTCACCGAATGTCCCTGAACATCGCCGACATGCCTTAATTCCGAAAACAATTTGCGCTAGTACTTTCGGCGAGCCCGATTTGGCTCGCCTAAGTGACTCGGCGACTCGCTAACTGGTTCGGTGAGTCTTTTTGAAACTTTATTTCTGCACTTTTCTTGTATTATTTCTAACACCTTTCGATTTGTTTTGCAGATATGGCTAAAACCAACTTTGATGATACCTGCATGCCGCACCAAAAAAGGGCACGGGTTATTGTGACCAATTAGGAAGCAACATCTTCCTACACAGAGAAAGAAATTACCTTCAAAGGGAGGCAAAAGCAAAGGCAAAGCGCCCGTAGTTGAGATACCGGAGCACGACTCCAGTAGTGATGGGGATTCCTTTGATTCTCATGCTTCATTCTCTGAGCATGAGGATGATCAGTTACTACAGGCCCGACGAGCAGAGATTCGTACCAAAGCTCACCATGATCCGTTGAGGATCTCGAAGCCAACCTCTCCTGCTTCTGACTCAGTGCTAGCTCTAGCACAGACAGTGGTTCTAGCACCACAAGTTCATGGTCATCCTCCCCGGTTACTCAACCACTTAAAGAGTGAGGGATTGAGGACCATCCTAGATGAGAAGAGCTTATCCGTAGATGGTATAGTTGACAGACACCCAGTTATGTGGGACACTCTCCGGTTTCACAGGTTCAAGATCTTCACCAGGCCCCATGTCCCATACATTCCAACCTGGGTCCGTGAATTCTACACTACCTACGGTGATTTGGTACCCCAAAAGAAGGAGAAGGTCAGTGCCTTCAGACTGGTTGAGTGTGTGATGGTCTGAGGAAGGACAGTGAGATGCAACAACGATGATATTAACAATGCACTTGAGAGGGTTGCAGGCTTTGAGCACGAGTACCAGAGCATAATCATTGCACAACCTCTGGATGATCTAAAGGAATTATTAGCTCCCCTCATTTCTGACACCACTGCAAAGGTTGATTGAGGTCGGAGAACCTATCGAGAGGAAATACCTGAACATAGCAGCTCGGTACTGGTTTAGGTTCATCGATAGCTCTATCATGCCATCACAGAGTGAGTTCATTCTCTGCAACCCAAAGGCGTCCTCTCTCGAATCTATCATAGCCAGGAAGAGGCTGAACTTGGGGTTGATTATAGAGCAAGAGATATGAGGGGCAAACAACGCCAGACATCCCTTTCATTACCTGTACTAATTATAGAGTTAGGTCATCGCGCTGGAGTTCCTCGTGATGAGAAGAGGGATGTTAAGGTTACATTAACCTCTTCTACTGACATTCGGCGCATAGAGGCCGAGTGAACATAAGATGTGGCTGATAGGAGGAGAGCAACTCCGGTTGATACATCCCCGGAGGTTGATATTGATTATTTACCTGAAGAGTCAGCCTTTCCTACTCCGGCCGCCGGGCCTTCAGGTATATCTACTTTCACTCCTTCCCAGGCCCTGAGTTTTCCTTCTGCTTTCTAGCCCCCTAAAGCAGCTGCTGGTACCACTGCCTCGAAGACACCGGTCACTCAGGCCATACTCCTCAAGATTGGGCACGTAGCCCATTCTGTCGATGTGTGGGCTTCTCAGTTAGAGGATGAGGTGCCCTAGTTGATTGAGAGAACTATTCTTTGTAGCAACCCTTTCGGAGGGATACTACCACTTAAACACCAAATCTAATTTAATACTTGCGACATTTAAAAGAGATTAACGAAGGGCATATTGATTTTAATCTAGTAGAGGAATTAGGTTCATAAAAAATAGTTAAAGAAGTGAAGTATGTCCATTTACACATTAATTTGATGCCAATCTGAAACTACGTAGAATTTTATCTTATGGCGAATGAACCCTTCCAAAATAATTTAAGCAAATAACTTACTAGGTTTTCCTGCATATTTCATCCTCACGCTTAAAGTAATATAAAAGAATATTACCAACTTTTGAATACCAAAATTTGCCGGTTCATGCTTCACACAAACATTCAAGACAAATAGTAAATTTAGTATTATACAAGACTTGGGTTTACACACCCCAAAAAGAACAAAACATATAGCCATACTTATATTACAACCCCTGGTGACATGATCAAATTAGCCCTCAAAATTTCATGTAAATATACAACATATAAATCATGTACAAGTCCCAAGGTTTATACAAAAATATAGATGCCTATATGCAAATGTGATCTTCCTTAAGGCTCTCAAAATCTCCATCTCCAATGGCCAGCTTCATGCATCCTCTCGAACATTCCCTACGATAGAAACAACTATTGATAAGCATATAGCTTAGTGGTGTAAAAACTATAGGTTCGAGGTGCTCAGATTCACCAAGCTACCTTTTTCAAGTCAAGAGCAGCATAATTGAAACATAATAAATAAATCATGTAATAATAAATAAATAGTATCAAGTTTGATAATTAAAGATCTATATGTCAAGAACGCTCATAGCACCATTTTCCAAGAGATTCAATAACATGGCTCCCCCAATATATACATCATGTCGTCACACCAAGCACAATCGGTATCAAGAAGGGGCGACGCCCTGTATCAAGAAGGGCCAAGCCCAATAATCAAGAGAACCAAGAACTATATTAAAAATTGCTTTCTTGTTCATACTTAAAATGGACAACTTCCATTTTTAAGACAGACTAAAAATCTAGAGTCAAGATGACAAATGATCCGAATCAAGAGGCATGCCAATAGTGACAAAGTCATAGCCACAAGAATGACAAGGTCCCAACAAGAGTTCCAAGTGATCAAACAATCCATACAAGTGGGTGACTTACACAAATGTCTTTAATGTATTGAAGGATAGCAACACGACAATGCAAAGTGACAAGAGGTAACCAAGGTACCAAGATAAACTTTCAGATATACCAGCAGGTATAAAGAGTGCAAGTACAAGTTTATACACAAACTTTAGTTCTTTAGCATAGAAACAGTCCAACAAAACTTCAAGAGTTCAAACCGTAGACCAACCAACGTATCAAGGTCCTCAACTTGTTCATGAGTATAAACAAACAAAGAGAAGGGTGTGTCTCAAATTTCAGCAAAAAGGACAAAGTTTTGCTCTTGTGATTTTGAAGAACAATCTGTTTAGATATGTTTCTAAGGTTCTAAGACTTGAGGGAAACCAATTGACTAAAGGAGGTGTGAAAATATATAGTCACAAAAGTGATGTTTATCACTTGTACAACTGTCCTTCAAAGGTGCTGCCCAGAATGCATACATATAGACCTATATGTATATACTACACCATCCTTTCAATTTATATGTAATTTTAATTATAAAATTACATGAATACCCCAATACAATACCTTAAATTATGATCACAATTATGTTAAACAAGGTTGCAAATATCACAAAATTTCAAGTTCCCAAAATGAGAATAAAACATATTCTAGTAATTAAGCAATGGTGTATCGACATGCGACTCTCGGTTAGTATTTAGGGGTGTTACAACTCTTTCCCCCATAAAGAAATTTTATCTCGATATTTACCTTAAACTAGTCCCGAAACAAGTGCGGATATTGGGTCCTCATGTCTTCTCTTCTCTCCCAGATAGCTTCTTTTCCCGAATAGTTCCTCCAATGTACCTTTACTAAGAAGATTCTCTTGTTTCTAAGTTGCTTTACTTCTCGAGCTTGAATTAGGATAGGTTCTTTATTATACATCTAGTCAGGATTAACCTCAATAGATTTAACTGGAAGAACAGAGATGGATCATAATGATTTCGTCTGAGCATAGAAACGTGGAAGACATTGTGGATCTTGTCTAACTTAGGTGGCAAAGCCTATTTATATGCAACTGGTCCAACCCTTTCAAGTATCTCATAATGTCCACTAAATCGGGGACTAAGTTTTCCTTTTTGGCCAAATCTCATAATCTTTTTCCATGGACCCACCTTTAAGAATACTTTATCTCCAACTTGCTATCCAATGTCATGCCTTTTAAGATCAGCGTATGAATTTTGTCTATCTGAAGAAATCTTTAGACGATCTTTGATAATTTTTACCTTGTCCTCTGTTTGTTGCACAATTTTAGGACCAATAAGCTTTCTTTCACCAACTTCACTCCAACAAAGAGGGGTCCGGTATTTTCTTCCGTATAAGGCTTCATAGAGATGCATTCCAATACTTGATTGATAACTGTTATTGTAAGCAAATTCTATCAAAGTCAAGTGTTTGTCCCAACTACCCTCAAACTCCATAATGCAAGTGCGAAGCATATCCTCCAAAATTTGTATCACTCTTTCCGAATGACCGTCTGTCTGAGGATGGAATGAAGTGCTAAATTTCAAATTTTACCAAAAGCTTCCTATAAGCTGCCCCAAAATTTGGATGTAAACCTTGGGTTTCGATCAGATATAATAGACACAGGGATTCCATGTAGTCTTACAATCTCATTAATGTATAATTCGGCTAAATACTCAAGTGAGTAACCCATCCTGATTGCTAAGAAGTGAGCACTCTTGGATATCCCATGCACAATCACCCATATTGCATCATGACGTCTCTGAGTGCGAGGAAGTCCAGAAACAAAGTCCATAGTTATTCTCTCCCATTTCCATTGCGGCATCGACAAGGGCTGTAGTAAACCATCTAGGGCCTAATGTTCTGCCTTTACCTGTTGACAAACCAAACATTTTGAAATGAAATAAGCAATGTCTCTCTTCATACCATTCCACCAATAATGTTCTTTGATGGTTTGGTACATCTTTGTACCTCCAGGATGCATTGCATATGGTGAAGTATGTGATTCATTCAATATTTCTCTCCTCAATTTTTCATCATTAGGGACACACAATCTATTTTGATAAAATAAAACACCATTCTCTGTTAATGTAAAATCAAGCTTTTCCCCATTTTGAACTTCTCTAGTCAGTTTTCCAAGTTTGTCATCTAACTTTTGTGCTTCTTTCACCTGTTCAAGTAATATTGGCTTTACATACAAATTAGCAATAACTGAACCATTTGAATCAAGTGTGAAACAAACATTCATGACTCTTAACTCAAGGAGCAAGGGCAATACACTCAAAGAAATTCTAGCAAAGGATTTTTGACTTAATGCTTCTGCAACCACATTAGCTTTACCTGGATGATAATCAATCGTGCAGTCATAATCCTTGATGAGTTCTATCCATCTACGTTGTCGAAGGTTTAGCTCCTTTTGAGGACCCAAGTACTTTAGGCTCTTGTGATCAGTGAATATATGACATTTCTCTCCATATAAATAATGCCGCCATATTTTCAAAGTAAACAGTATAGCAGCAAGTTCCAAATCATGAGTAGGATAAGTCAATTCATGTGGTTTTAATTTCTGAGAGGCAAAAGAAATAGCCTTCCCTTCTTGCATCAAAACGCATCCTAGACCATTGTGAGAAGCATCACTATATACTACATACTCTTTCCCTTCAATTGGTAGAGTAAGTATAGGCGCTTGAGTCAACAAGGATTTGAGAGTTTTAAAGCTTTCTTGGTATTTGTCATCCCAAATAAACTTTACTTCCATCTGAAAGAGCTTAGTCAAAGGGGAGGCCATCATGGATAAGCCTTTCAAAAATCTTTTGTAGTACCCTGCTAAGCCCAAGAAACTTCTTACCTCAGTTGGACTTTTGGGAGGTCTCCACTCAACAACTACTTGTATCTTACTAGGATCCACCTTCACGCCCTCGATTGATACAACATGTCCCAGAAAAGCCACTTCATCAAGCCAAAATTCACACTTGTAAAGTTTAGCATAAAGTTCTTTCTCCTTCAAAATTTACAAAATAATCCAAAGGTGTTTATCATGGTCTTCACTACTTCTGGAAAATATTAAAATATCATCTATAAAAACAACCACAAACTGATCAAGATAAGACTTGAATACTCGATTCATTAGATCCATGAATACCGCAGGAGCACTTGTCAATTCAAATGGCATCACCAAAAATTCATAATGACCATACCGAGTTCTGAAAGCAGTTTTAGGAATATCTTTCTCTCTAACACGCAGTTGGTGATATCCAGACCTTAAATCAAAATTTGAGACTACTTTAGCACCCTTCAGATGGTCAAACAAATCATCGATCCTTGGTAGTGGATATTTATTCTTGATTGTTATTTTGTTCAATTGCCTATAGTCAATACAAAGCCTAAGAGTGCTATCTTTCTTCTTTACGAAAAAAACAAAGGCTCCCCAAGAAGAAACACTAGGTCGAATCAAACCTTTCTCTAGAATTTCTTGCAATTAAACTTTCGATTCTCTTAACTCTGCTGGAGCCATTCTATAAGGAGTGATAGAAATAGGGTTAGATCCAGGAATAAGCTCGATTGGAAATTCAACCTCTCTGTCCGGGGGCAATCCAGGAAGGTTTTCTGGGAATACTTTTGGAATATCACATACAGCAGGTATGTCCTTTATACAAGGACTCTCTAATTGTATATCAACTATGTGAGCAAGGTATGCTCCACAACCTTGATGCATAAACTTTCTTGCCAAGGCCGCCAAAATAATACTAGATGTCAATGATCTTTCACCTTGTACAATAATGTGTGAAAATGTAGGATCTTTAAAATTCACATACTTTGACCTACAATCTACCACTGCATGATATTTATAACGCCAATCCATCTCGATAATATTATCAAAATCCTTGAAGGGCATTTCAATCAAATCAACTAGGAAGACTAGGTTTTGAATCACGAAGGGACAATCCTGGTAAACTCGATTACACACCACTTGATAACCCCAGGGTCTTTCAACTAGTACACCATAATTAAGTCTCACAGATTTCACTTTTTCTGGAAGAACAAGTGATGAACAAATATAGGAATGTGTACAACCAAGATCAAACAATGTAAGCACACATAAGCCAAATAAGTGAAATTTATCGACAACCACATCTTGTCCAACTTGTTCATCCCTCTGCCTCATAGCATAAGCGCGTGTAGTAGCCATTGGTCCACTAGCTTTATTAGCTCCACTTGCACCATCTCCTTGGGTGTTTTTAGGTCTTGCACCTCTATTAGTTTGACGAGGATTAATAAAAGGCTTATGAACTGAGCCTTCAGTTATCAAGGGAGGAACATTATTAGGATTAGGACAGTCCTTCACTTTATGATCAAAGCACCCACAATTGAAACATGCACCAGAAGCTCTCCTGCAAGTACCATAATAATTCTTTTCACATTGTGGACAAGTGGGAACGCAAGGCTTGCCTCAGCTATAATTTGGAGTGCTAGCTATAGAAAATTCTGATTTGTTTTGCCTTTGTTGAGGTGGCTTGTTATCACTACCTGCCTTAGAATCATCAAACCTTCCCCTTTTGGATGGACCTCCAAAATTTAGTCTAGGCTTTCAGAATTTATTTTCATTTCCACTAGCTTCTTCTTTATCAAGTCATTCCCAAGTAGAAGCAGCAGACACTAACTTACAAAAGTTCTCATGTTGCAGGATCGCCACATTCTTCCTAATGGAATCATTTAAACCGTCTTCAAATTTTCTGAACTTGTCTTTTTCCTCTTTAATAATACCTCCAGCATAACGAGAGAGCCTTAGAAACTTCTGTTGGTACTCAGCAATAGACATGTCTCGTTGCCTTAAATTAAAAAACTCCTTCCTCTTTTCATCACAATAAGAAGGTGGGACATACTTCATACCAAATTCCTTAAGAAAATCATCCCAAGTAAGGACGTGAGGTTTTACCTCGGCATTCGGAACACTTACCCACCAATAGTAAGCATCCTTTTATAATAGTAAAATAGCATACTTAAATTTGGCAACATCTGAACACTCCAACTGCTCAAATACCCTCTCCATATGCTCCAACCATTGTTCAACATTAGTGGGATCAACAGTGCCTTCAAACTCCACTCCACCCATTTTCCTCATTTTCTCAAAGTTAATCCCGTTGGGATCATGCATCGATTCAGCCATGTGGTGGAAGAATTCAGCCATTTGTTGAAAAGGAGGATTCATGGCTTAAGTGCCACGACCATGTGAGGAGGTGGACCAGCTCTTACACCCTGATGGTTTCCCACTTCAGACCCACTAGTGTGGGGAACATATTGATTCGAGAAATGTTCTCCAACCCCTTCCAGTGCATGAGGTTGGGAAACAGAGGTACCCAAACCTTCATGAGCATCTTTCATAGGTCGGTCAGAAGAAAAGGCCATAACTTAATTCCTTCAAAAGGGAAGATCACATTGCATTAGGAACATGTACTTTATGCATATGCACTCTACATGCGATACAAATATTATAAACCATGTAGGTGAATAAATACTATAAATAGAACCTTTTTCGAAAGAGAAGAAGTATACAAGTAATTCACAACAAAAGTTCAAGAACCACAAACCTAGGCTTTGATACCAACACTTGTAGCGACCCTTTCGGAAGGATACTACCACTTAAACACCAAATCTAATTTAATACTTGCGACATTTAAAAGTCATTAACGAAGGGTATATTGATTTTAATCAAGTAGGGGAATTAGGTTCATAAAAAAATTAGTTAAAGAAGTGAAGCCTGCCCATTTACACATTAATTTGATGCCAATCTGAAACAACGTAGAATTTTATCTTATGGCGAATGAACCCTTCCAAAATAATCTAAGCAAATAACTTACTAGGTTTTCTCGCATATTTCATCCTCACGCTTAAAGTAATATAAACGAATATTACCAACTTCCGAATACCAAAATTTGTCGGTTCATGCTTCACACAAACATTCAAGACAAATAGTAAATTTAGTATATTACAAGATTTGGGTTTACACACCCCAAAAAGAACAAAACATATAGCCATACTTATATTACAACCCCTGGTGACATGATCAAATTAGCCCTCACAATTTCATGTAAATATACAACATATAGATCATGTACAAGTCCCAATGTTTAAAAAAAATATAGATGCCTATATGCAAATCTAATCTTTCTTAAGGCTCTCAAAATCTCCATCTCCAATGGCCAGCTTCATGCATCCTCTCGAACATTCCCTACAATAGAAACAAATATCGCTAAGCATATAGCTTAGTGGTGTAAAAACTATAGGTTCGGAGCCCTGAGATTCACCAAGCTACCTTCCTCAAGTCATGAGCAGCACAATTGAAACATAATAAATAAATCATGTAAATAATATATAAATAGTATCAAGTTTGATATTTAAAGATCTGAATGTCAGGAACACTCATAGCACCATTTTCCAAGAGATTCAATAACAAGGCTCGCCCAATATATACATCATGTCATCACACCAAGCACAATCGGTATCAAGAAGGGGCGACACCTTGTATCAAGAAGGGCCAAGCCCAATAATCAAGAGAACCAAGAACCAAATTAAAAATGGCTTTCTAGTTCATACTTAAATTGGACAACTTTCATTTTTAAGACAAACTAAAAATCCATAGTCAAGATTGCAAATGATCCAAATCAAGAGGCATGCCAATAGTGACAAAGTCACAGCCACAAGAATGACAAGGTCCCAACAAAAGTTCCAAGTGATCAAACAATCCGTACAAGTGGGCGACTTACACAAGTGTCTTTAATGTCTTGAAGGATACCAACACGACAATGCAAAGTGACAAGAGGTAAACAAGGTACCAAGATAAACTTTCAGATATACCAGCATGTAAAAAGAGTGCAAGTACAAGTTTATACATAAACCTCAGTGCTTTAGCATAGAAATAGTCCAACACAACTTCAACAGTTCAAACCGTAGACCAACCAACGCATCAAGTTCCTCAACTTGTTCACGAGTATAAACAATCAAAGAGAAGGATGTGTCTCGAATTCCAGCCAAATGGACAAAGTGTTTCTCTTGTGATTTTGAAGAACAATCTATTTAGATATGTTTCTAAGGTTCTAAGACTTGAGGGAAACCAATTTACTAAAGGAGGTGTGAAAATATATAGTCACAAAAGTGATGTTTATCACTTGTACAACTGTCCTTCAAAGGTGCTGCCCAAATAAAAGTGTGCTGCCCAAAATGCATACATATACACCTATATGTATATACTACACCACCCTTTCAATTTATATGTAATTGTAATTAGAAATTTACATAAATACCCCAATACAATACCTTAAATGATGATCACAATTATGTTAAGCAAGGTTGCAAATATCACAAAATTTCAAGTTCCCAAAATGAGAATAAAACATATTCTAGTAATTAAGCAATGGTGTATCGACATGTGAATCTCAGTTAGTATTTAGGGGTGTTACATTACTGCTACAATGACTACTCTTAGGACTTCCATTGATGCTCTATCAGCGAGAGTTAAGGTTTGTGAGAGAGGGCAGGGAGTTACCACTGAGGTTACGACTTTAAAAGTTGATGTGTCCGAGCTGAGGAAGGATGTGGACCATCTGAAGTCAACTTTACTTCACTTTTTGAGTTGGTAGAGGTCCCTGATGTCCCAGGTGCCGATATTCTGGCCTGTTCTGATATTCCTCCGGCTACCACCAGAGATGATACAATGGAGGATCTTGTTTCTGCTGAGTCTGAGGCCGAGACAATTTTAGAGCATCTTAATGAGCGAGATGCGGCTGTTTATGAGGACCTGGCTGATCTAGAGGGTGCTATGTTTGAGACAGCCCGACAATCCTCATTGAGAAGTGCTACTATGGCCGGCTCTAGCAGATCTACAGTTGATGAAACACCGGGCACTGATGCCCATCTTCAGAGTGTTAGACCGGGCACTAATGCCCCGATAGACGGAGTGACTGTGATACGGACTTCACCCCAAGCTTAGCCTGGGAGGATGATATTTTAACCTCTCTCTCTTTTGTTTTTATTGATTATCATTGTTTTAGTTGCATTTGAGGACATCTGTTTATTTTTGTGGGTGGGGTGAGCTATTTCCATACCTACCTCTTGTGATTTTATTTTGTTTGTGAATATTTAGTTTTGTTGATATAAATATGTGTTTTGATCTTAATTTTATGGATGCTTGAGCTTGTGGCGCTTTGTTTTGAATGAAAATGGTTTCTGAACCTAATTTTATAATGTTTGCCACCTCTATTGTGTGTGATTGTGGATGTTCTTGTGAGAATTGTAGTATCAGTTATGATCAATACCGATGACTATAATAGTTCTCTTCATTGAACAAAATGAATGTGCTGCTACGATGAGGCCAATGAAGTTCCTTATACAATGTGTGAAATTTTAGCATCTTATTCTGACTAGCCTGCTATTTAATGAGTCTCTTGTGATGAACATTGCACACTAGCTAGAAAGTGTGGAGTCTTGTTTGATATTGGTGCCAATCCCTTGTGTGATGAAATTACTTTGAACATTGTGTGTGATGACACCTATATATTTCCCCGTTCGTCCGGTTGACTAAGTGATGCTAGCACTTGAAATGATCTTAGGCAACAATTTTGAAGAGTGAAACAATTTGACAATATACCTCTTTTGTGGACTACCTTGTGTGATGTGTGAACCTTGATTAAACCCTCTTGAGCTTTATTCTTTTCATGAAAGAAACATGAACAATTGTGATCCCTCTTTATCCATTTACCCATAACTTTCATGAAGTGTGGTTTGTTGAATAGCCAACCTAGGCCAAAAGCCTAAGTTGGGGGTGTGGTGAAAAGAGAAGGAAAATCAAGAAGTGTGAAAAATCCCCCCTTGAGTAATGGTTTTTAAAAAGATGGAATCCCTCCAGGTTAGAAAAAGAAGAAGAAGAAGAAAGCAAAGAAAAAAATCAAAAATTTGAAATAATGTGGTGGAAGTTGAAAAAGAAATGGGGTTTTTGGTAGTTCATGTGAAGTTGAATAATGGGGTTGATTATGAACATAATTTAAATGTTAAAGAATAGGAGAAAAAGTGATATTCAGACAAAACTTCATGAAGGTAGAAGCAACGAAGTCTAAATGACCATACCTTTACAATTAGCCCCATTACAAGCCTTGAAAACACCTTTGTGATCTTGAGTGAACTGAGAGGAATGTTGATTGGAAAATAAGGGTAAACCTATGGGTGAAGTCGTGCATGGTTTCATATTTGTGAGTGTGAGAGTCGTATGTGATTTCGAAACTATAAATTGTTGAAGAACTTTGTGTGAAGAGGGAATCATCTTTGTTGTGAGGGCATTTGAGCACCTTTGTTGAGCTTGAACTTGCATTTGAAGTAAGTATTGTTAACTTGAGCATCTTTGAAAATGGTGAGTCTCAATTTGAATCTTTGAGTGTACAATTGATCATTGCATAAGTAAGTTAAACCTTGTTGTGTGCATTCGTGTTGAGTCTTATGTAGCACTATTTGAGACATCCTTTTTGAACTGCTAATTTTGAGTTTTACTTGAGGACAAGCAAAAGTTTAAGTTCGGGGTGTTGATGAGTCCGAGATATGGACTAATTTGGGACTTTGTTTATATAGGTTTAGTGTCCTCAAATGTTTAATGTGTGCCATAATCTAATGTTAAAGTCTTTATTTTCAGGTATATGAATTGAGGAGCAAAGCAAGGACACTAACAGGCAAAAAGGAACAAAACAAGCTAAAGAAGTGAAGAAAGGCGGGCCTGAAGATCGCCAAGAGAACTTGGCGAATTGCCGAATAGAAATTTTGACCGCCTAAAGTTCAAGTGTGCCAGCCCTAAGGGAAGAAACCAAGTCGGCGATAGAAAAGGGGAAGTTGGCGAATCACCGAGTTGTTCTGTGATGGAAAGAGTGAACCCCCAAAGTTACAGTACTTGAGGATGTTGAGAGCCAAGGCAAAAAGGTGATCGAAGAGAGCAAAGGGTAGTTCGCCGAACCACTCGGTGAACCTGACTTACCTCGCCTAATGGCCCTTCGTGGCTTATTTTTGGCGACTATAAATTAGATTTTGAACAGTTAATTTAAAAGGCTGAATTAGTCTAGAACTATTTTCTCTTGAGTTTTGATAGTTCTTAGTAGACTTTAAGGTTTTTTTGAGACTCAATTTGGAGATTTTACAAGTGGGTTTTGAATTTTATGAAAATTATACCTTTGTAAAGGCTTAATTACTCTTACCTAGTCGATGGCTAATCGATTTGGTAACCGTTTTTACTCTTTTATGATGTTTGGCTAAAACGCCAATTCTTGGGGTGTGATCATGTGATTATGGGCTTAATTAGTTTATGAGTATTGTTAATTACAAGTTTAAATGCTATATTGAAGTGGGTTTAATCTTTTGTTGTGGTTTAATATAAGAATTGTAGTTGCGAATGCAGTTCTATGCTTGTGTTGTTAGCTTGCTCGAGAGAGAGGTTTTACAACTAAAATTATTGATTAATGATTTGTGGGTATTGGGTTGATCTGGGTTCAGCTCAACAGAGTGAATCCTAAACCGAAACCTACCCTTCTAGCTCCAGAGAGTGGATGAATTAGGGTTTGGGTTGTTCTTCATTGCTATGCTTGTTGATGTTCGAATGAAATCACCTGATTCGGGATAGTTGTTCAAGAGAAATCTATATCCCTTATAGTCTAGCCTACCCACTGATATTTAATTGTTTACTAGTAGTTTCAATTACCCATATCTCAAAAATTACCTATAATCGATCACATTCTGAGAATTTCTCTCATAATTGTTATTTTAAATTGTTTGTGACAGCGATGTAGTTGAGAATTCCAAACAAAAAAACCCCATCTGACATTCGCGTCACCCCTTTTAATTTATTTCATGTTTTTTTGATAATGTTTATTCTTGTATCTAGTTAGATCACATTCGTACTTCTTGATTGAATTTGAACACGTACCACTCCCTGTGGGATTCTACCCCAACTTAATTGTTGGGTTATATATTGCTTAGCGATCGTTTTCACTTAGAATTGGATGAAGTGTATTCGATAGGTGTTACTCATAAAAAAAAAGAGCAGTACTAGTAGCACTAGCAGTACCTGAAGGATCACCGGCCTGAGTGGGATGGGTATTATCTGTCTCCGGCTTCTCTAAATCAACAACAAGGGAACTGTCCAGCGACGCTACTCTCCTCCGCTCAGCTTCGTCCCTGATGTATTCGGCCTCAATCCTCCGGATGTTAGTAGAGGAAGTGGGAGTCACTTCCATATTCTTCTTCGCCACAAATGGCACTCGAGCACACCGGCACAACTCCGTGGTCACCACCAGGAAAGGGAGTGATGTTTGGCTCTGCTTGTGCCTCTGCACCATATAATTTTCAATGATCAACTAGAGATTTAGTTTATCCAGATCAATGATAGAATCCATCAATGCTACCTTCGGATGCTGGAGTATTGACTCATTATTGGATGGCATCAGAGTGCTGCTAATGAAATCGAACCAGTACCACAAAGCAATATTTAGGTCCTTCTTCTGAATATGGACCCCTGGCTGGATCCACGGTTGTGTGATGTCGAAAATCAAAGGAGCTAACCACTCTAAGGTATGTATTAGCCTCTGGGCTATGTGAATCTCTCAAACTTGTGAAGCCGAATAATGTTCCACACATATGGATACATGTCCACCACTCTATCAGTATACATCCTCTTTTCTGATAGAATCATCCTCAACCCGATAGGCTTAAGTATGTTCATCAATTGAGATGAAGGTGCCTGTATCCGGGGGTACTGGTGGTTCCTACTCAAAAGTCTATGTTGGAGGTAGAGGAGGTTGAGGAGTAACTGCTATTCTGGCCGGATCATGCAGCTCAGCTCGTCTCCTCTGAAGGGTCTGATCATCCTCTAGCTTAGAGACAGAGGCTGGGGATCTAGACCCTAAAACTTCCTCAAGATAAGATTCGGAAGTGGTGAGACGGGTGTTGTAGATGCCAATTCTATCAGAGCTATCCTCAGCCGGACTCAGCTCTACAAGACCCTTCCTTTTACTCATGCCCTTCCCCTGTCTGAGGAAGTTTGGGTTGTGTTGCTCATGGCGGGGCAGCACCTTCAGAAATAACAACTCTCCGCGCTCTCTTCCGCGGTGGTTGGTTCCTTCCAGGAAATTTAGGTCTGGCCATATCTGCAAAACAACACATATCGAACCAATACATTAGAAATAAGTCAATGAAACATCAAAGTTTAAAACTTAAAGAAAATCTCACCGACTAGTTCGGCGAGTCGCCAAACTCATTTGGTGTGCTTTATTGGGCTCACCGAAAGTAACAAAACAAAATGGCACAAAATTCAGCATAGGTCAGCGAGACGCTGAATTCATTTGCAGAGCGAAATGTAGCTTGCCGAATATCATAGAATGATTTACCTAAAATTGGGCTGAAAAAGGGCGATCGCAAGACATTCGGCGAGCACAAGCATATCACCGGATGTTACATAGTCTTCCAGATAAATTTTAGGATAAAAAGAGCGAGTTTAGATACATTTGGTGAATCACCGAGTCATTCGGCGAGATCGACTAAGATCGCAAATCTACCCCTCGTGCCAGATTTCTACCCCAACTTTCAGTTCTAATTATTTAGCCAACGACAATGAAATTAAAGCCCTATTCTATGCAATTAAACCCAGACCCACATCAATATCGATCTCAGGGTACTCAGACTTCCCCCGATTTGTCTAAAATTCACTAATCAATGACTTTTTTCCTAAGGAATGACGTCACCCGCTCTGTCATAGGGAAAATTCAGTCGATTGATACAATTCGGGTTACTCATACTTCACCCACACCAGACCCAACATGCATAACCGCCAATCAATCAATTTAGACTCACAATTCAAATTTAAACAAGCCGAAGATTCAACACGGTTGATTTACCCAATAATAACTAACTAATCAATTAATCACACAAAGGTAAACAATAGATCTATCAATTAAACGCACATGTTTCGATTATGGCACGAAAGTAAAATAAGTTTGGGACACAAACCTCAATAGTAGAATGAAACAAAAATTTAGGCGAGCAAGTTGAAAGCAAAATGAAAATTTCCACCAAGCAAACATTCCCCACGCGACAATACCAAGAAAACTATAATCTAAAGTGGAAGTGCTAAAGTGCAAGATTTGAAAAATGCAAAATAAAGGAGATATTTGAATTTAAAATGGTTGGGAGGCTTTTTGACCCTTCAGTTCACGCCTTGATTAGCGATGTTACTTATGTCGCCGACCCAATCAGCGATGCGCCGAATGGCACTTTTGCCCACCGAAGTTACCAGAACTCTGACCCTTTAGTTGGTCAAAAGGTGATTAACTTCTCGGTGACCTGTTTGGCGACTCGCAGAATGGTACATGAGCTCTCCTAATTGCCTATTTCTCCCAAATTTCAAATTTTAAACCTGCACATCTAACACCTATTATTCAAACAACAAGATTAAAAACTAAAACTTGGGTTGCCTCCCAAAAATTGCCTTATTTAACGTTGTGGCATGACGAAAACACTCTTTCAAGGTTCATTCTTTAGGTTAAACCTCATTTTGGTCATGTATTTAAATGAGTGAAGATTTGACCCATTTGTGTTTCCAGATGCTTAATTGATACCGAATGTTAGGTAACTATTTGGTTTAGAGAAGATACGTTGTCTTACATTTCCTTTAGCACATTGTCTGATCCTTCCACTTTCTTGAGACTGCATGCAAGTATATTTTCGGTGTTCAAATTTTCAGAATCAACCCTTGGATCTTTTGGCTTTTGACGCTCATAGGAAGGTACATATCATTCTTTTTTGCCATCCCTCTCTCACAAATTCATACCACATTCGCGCCATTCCCTATCTCGGTGTCTTCAACCATTATTGCAATCCATTTTCCAACCTTGATTCCCGCCCAACCTTGGATAGCTCAGACGGAAACCTCCTACCTGATTTTTCCAGAAATGCACTTCTTCATTGTGCATAACTTCAATGTGTGCTTCATTAGGGTTCACTCCACTAACTCCGACTGCATTAACAACTTTAGAACCACTTCTCATGATATGTTTTGTCAATAGGTCCATTTGGGTCATCATCTTAACCATGTTTTCATCCTGCTCTTGGTTCTTTTCTAGTTGTTCCTTTGTCATCCGGAAGTTCAAAGAGTGATCTTCCTTAGTGTACCAAGCACAATTGATTTTTGTTATCTTATTAAGAAGAGTAGATGCTGTGTCAAACGATTGTTGCATGATTCCTCCATGAATGAGCTAGTCTGCCACACCCTTGTTGACTGAGTCAAGGCTCCTGTAGAAGTGTTGTAGCAACATATTGTTCGGTAGTCCGTGAGTTGGACATTGGAGAAGAAAATTCTGAAACCTCAATCATATCTCAGGAATAGGTGCACCATCCACTCGCTTAATGTTCTGAATATTATCCCTCAACTTCACCGTCTTCGAGGGAGGGAAAAACATTACATAAAACTCATCAATAAGATCCTCCCAAGAAGTAATAGATTCCCTTGGTAAATCGGCCAACCACTTCATTGCCTCACCCATTAGAGAAAAGGGAAACAAACGATGTCGGATCGATTCCTGAGTGATGTTCTTCAAAGAAAACAGCCCACAAAAATCCATTAAGATTCGGATATGGTCATGAGGATCCTCAGTGGAAAGACCTACAAAGAGACCCTTCATTTGCGACAGCTGCAACATAGTGCTGGTAACATAAAACACCACATTGCCCACAGTTGGCGGCAATAGAATAGCACCCGCACATCCAAACTGATCTTCATTGACATCCTACATATTACTGATGTCATCATTTTTCCCAAGTTGTCTAGCATTTCTCCCGTTAATACTCATCTCTTCATCTGTCTAAGAGCAACCAACACCGAACAAAAATAAGTTGATTCAACTATTACAAGATCAGTTCACGACTAAACTTCACTAAAAGATTTATAAACACCACTCTCCAGCAGCGGAGCCATTTCTGATAACGCTTAACTACACTTCATCCGATTCATAGTGTAGGCAGTCGATAATAAGTATAAACCCAACCAGTTGGCGTCAATCCCACAGGGAATGATACGGTAAATAATTCGATTACGATGTAAAATGGTGTTCTAATCGTTAAAGTAGAGATTTTCACAAGAAATAAAGTGATTGACAAGGGTTTTACAATCAATGTCAAATGGGGGGGTTTGAGTGAATAATTAACAACTACAAATAACCGAGATTAAACAAGTCGAGATGGTTTCTTGGAAGTGTGATAAATTAAATGCCAATTTTGCAAAATAGGTGATTATTATATACTAAAAGTCGTTGAACCTCAGTGGGTAGGCTAGGCTTTAGGTGCAATAGGCATTTCTCAATCAACAACAACGAATCAAGCGAGTTCTCTCAAACCTCGACAAACACACACATAAAAACATCCCAATAGCTTAAACAATAAACTTTTTCAAGCTAGATTGGTAGGATTGCATTTAGACCCACTTTCTCAGGCAAATTCTACAGTAACCCAATCACTATAATCATCAATTAATAATTTTAACTCTAATACTTCTTTCTCCAGTAGGCTTAGAATGCTAAACTAGAATTATATTTGTAACTACAATTCATCAATTAAGCCTCAAACTATTAATTGAACCCACTTCAAATCAAAAATAAAATTAGTAAATACTAACACCCATAAACTAATTGAAACATTCAACTACATAATCACACCTCCAAAAATGGGGATTTTAGCCACACATAATAAAGAACAAGAAATCATTACAAACTAATTATTCCATCAGCTTGGGCAACAATCCACAAGTCTTCAATCAAATTGAACTGAAAATCAAAACCATAAATTTCTACTCAAAAAATGCAAAAACAATGTTTAGAATGTTCAGAATAAAAAACCCAAAATTGGATGTTCCCAGAATCTCAACATCGGAGTTACTCAGCGAAAAAAGTCGGGCTTCGCCGACCTGGTCGGTGATGCTCTGAGTCCTCCTTTCCATACCATTCTTCACATGGCCTTTCACCACCTTTGTTTTGTAACTTTAGGTAATCAAGGTTGACACAAACAATCCATTCGGCGCGTCACCAATGTATCAATTTACTCACCGAGTTGGTCTTGTTCATGGGCTGGCCTGCTGGAACTTTTGGCGAGTTGAAGGTCAACTGAGTGATTCGCTGATTGGCTTTGGCGAGTACCAACCTTGCTTTTCTTCAGCTTCTTTAGCTTTTTTGCTCATTTTAGCCCGGTAATGCCCTTGACGTGCTCTTTTACTTTAATTGCTGCTAACTAGCATTTTAACATCAGTTTAGAGCATAAAATTTGCATTGAGGACACTAAAACTTTTAATATTAAACCCTAAATATAACATCAAGAATCGAAAAAGGATAAGTTTCTAATTCTCGAAAGTTGCATGTGCCACCAACGGAGGCCACTTACGGACCGTAGGCTGACCCATGGACTGTTGGTGGGGTCCGCGGTTTGTTACCTCAACTTTACCCAAGAATTTTCTGAAAAAGCACAAACCACGAACAGTATGTCAGATAATGGGCCGTGGTCCAGGTCCGTGGATCGCAACCGTCAACACAACTCTTTAAAGCGAAACACCACTCAGCAAAAAAAGTCCATCGGTCAGTCCCCAGTCCGTCAGTGGCTGCGGCAGATTTTAAGTGGGGTCATTTTGGAGTTTTCCCCTATGCGTTTGACACCTAATCTACATCGTCATTAACCCCTAAACTACGTAGTTTTGGTAAGTGTATGCCTATTAACTTAATCAGATCCTTCCCTAAGCATTTCATCCATAAAAAAATCGATCAAACTAGAGAAAAGGGAGAAGAAACAGTCGACCCAAAACCCTCAAAGAACATGTCAAGTTTTCTTCAATTCCGGCCTCTAAATTGATAGATTTCTTCATGAAGTTCGTCACCAGGTATGTTGTATTTCACTAGTGGGTTCCTTTCACCCATTAGGTCCGTATAATTCAATCAGATTCTTGGTTCATTTATCTTCATTAGACCTAGGGTTTCTAAAGCCTTAGAAAATAGTTATGATTTACCTGTTAAAGTATTCCTAATCAGATTATCATGTTTTTGTGGAATCGTTGCTTAGTTCTTTGCATGAAACACAAAACTCTAGTTGTGTAGATTCGTTTAGTTCATGAATTACACTAGCTACAGTACTTTAATGTTTCATTTTTATTTAGCATGTCAGAATATTGAGATGTCTAGTATATTTCAATTATGTTGTATTGTATACATTTTCAGTTGGGAGTAGTCTTAATGCCGAGTTGGACTAGGGTCAGTCACACTTATAGTCCCAGAAGTACCTGCACCTTTAGGTTTAGCAGTCCCCTCTATTAGGAACCAGATTTAGTAATCACGCCAGTCATGCCTTTATACCTCTGGTATGTTATATTGGGTCCTCTTGATGGGGCGTATACATCGAACTTCACGTTCAGCTGACATGCTTTTATGTCGGTTAGTAGAAGCTCCCACAGTCAAACTCTAGTGTATTTTACCATGTTTTCAGATATACTTCAGTATTTAGTCTCAGCATGTTATGTACTTTGTCATTGCATTCAGTTTAGTTCATATTTAGCCTGTCCAGTTAAGCAAAGTAATCTATTTAAAGAAGGGGTATTTTGGTCTTTTCCATACTCCACTAGTCTAAAACGTTTTACCCACCTAATTTAAGGGGTCTAATCATATTGAGTCACTTGGGATTCATTCTAAAGCGTTCAAGAAACTAGGGCAAAGTTCAAGAGGAGAATAAGGGAGAAAGTTCAAGTGTTCTTCGAATTTAAAGATTTTCGGCAAAGATTCGATTTCTTCAAGGTATGTAAGCTTCCATAGTTTTGGGTTTGTCCGCCCTCACACTAATCATGTAATCCTTTACCCATGAATTCATTCTTGATGTTGAACTGTTGAGTTTTTGAGATGTTTTTTATTTTAATTTGTAATGGAGTGTTGTTTTGAGTTATTGAGGCAAGATTTTGCGAATGAGTTGAGTTAATTGATAGTTATTTGTGTGGGTTTCGCTGAAAGTGTTCTAGGTTATGAGAATTTGTGAATATTAACCATAGATTTGCAGTGGGTATGAGTTGAATTGATTTTAAGAGAGAGGAAGAAAAAATCGGGGAAATATTTACGCCCAAAACCGCGTCATGGAGGCGCCTTAGTTTCCAGTACCCAATCGATCACTCCCTCTTTGCTTCCTAGAGAGCATACAAAGTCCTCTTTCTCATAAATTAATTCTCGACCAAATATTTAATCCTTCTCCGCGTCGCACCTATGCTCTCCAAATCCGTGTCTTCACTCGAATCTTGTAATCAACTATCTAAACTACATTAAACATTGGGAGATCCTAAACATCCTAATCATATTTCTTCAATTTACATTTCAAATTCAAGATAGAGTTAAGAGTAAAGTTAGAGGGAGTCCTTTGAGTAGTTTTGAGAGGTCTTTTACAAACTTTTAAAACTTTTTTTAAAATATGATTACTTGAGTATGAGGATGAGGAGAGTTGAGTTTCATTATTAAAAATGAATATATGGGAATTAAGTATTCCCAAGAGTAAATGTTTTACATTTAAAATGAGGAGGAAACCTTGATTTTCAAATGAGTTCATGAGGAGTTTTGGGCACTATCTCTTTTACGAGAACTTTTTGAGTAATAATCTCAAAATTTGAGGATGAGAAAATATTTCTAAACATATGAGAATGAGTATATGATTGGGAGTAGTATTGAGAACCGATATGGGGATGAGTTCAGGCAACTCAAAGTCCTTATAAACCATGTATGCCAATGTGGGTAATAAAGGTAATACTTTTTAGATGATTCCTTATTCCTTTCAAGCATAGCTTAGTGGATCCACTTAGTTGAGGATATCCTATACTCCGGCAAGGTATAGAACATTACTGGCAGCATGGGTGAGACGTTGTATCATCACATTGCTCATAGTGATGGTTGTCGGTTGGAGAATCTCCCAAATAAGAGTAAAGAGTTAGTATTGTTTTTTAAATACATTGAGCTTCTACTATTTTAAAAGTTTCTTTATAATGCATCTTTATTGTTGCTTTTATATTGAACTGAGTGAGTATTTCTGAGTGTCACAACCAAGGGTTACCCCCTATATGTAACATGACATACAAGACTTCGAGAGGCCTCATACAAGCCACTTAGCTTTCATAGACAAGATAATAGAAATAGACAAGATTTTTTAAACATTTCAGCACAATCAAAGTTTTCATATCAAAAGCGGAAGTGTAATACACTTGTTTCAAAAACAATCTACTACAATAGATTCTTGGGACACAGCCCATAAAACAATGTTCACATATGCTTCACTCTCAAAGCAATTCTATTCATAATTCATCACATATGCTTCAATCTCAAAGCAACTACTATTGTATCTTATTTATCCTATATAATACACATAAATCCATAAATTCTTCTTCCATAGAATAAAACCCATTTTTATTCAATTTCTACTTAGAAACATGGGTCAAGCATGGGTACATGGTATTTCATCATAAAAGCATAGAATTTTCTTAATTCATGCATAATCACCCATAATTCCATAAATTGAGTCAACATTCATAAAGACCCACAACATAGAAGAAAACCCTAACTCAAATTGGGAATTTCTACTTTCAATTGGGAGAACTTAGGGGCTCCATTAATGTAAGGATTCAATTGATGAAAAGCTATCATACCTTACTATCAAAGCCCACAAAATCTTGTATAAAAGAGACTTGACCCTGAGCCCTAGCTTCCACCCTTCTTCTTCTTCAAGTTCTAGAGAGAGAAATATTTTGGAGGGGAGACTTTGTTCTTCTTTTAGGATTTTGAGAGAATGACTTGAATGAACTAATTTGGGGATTAAAATAACTTATATAGAGGTCATATACATACGCAAAATGACGTAGTATAGGGATAAAATAATTAGGAAAACACCCAACTTCCCTTGAAAACAACTACTGATTGTTGACTCATGGATCATGACCGATGACCCGTACTGGTGGCCTATCATTTGATTCAGAGATTTTGGGATTTTTAGATCTGGACCACGGACCGTGGTTTGACCGACGGACCGTGGTCGTGCCAATCCACAGACCACACCTACAGTCCGTGGTCGACATCATGGGCCGTGGTTGGCCTCCGTCGGTGGTACTTGGAACTTCTAAAATTTGTTATATTGTCCTATTTCAAATCCAGTGTGTTACATTATCTCCCCCTTGGGATCACTCGTCCTCGAATGAGATTCAAAACACCACGAAATGAAAATAATTCTAAACTAGAAACCCATCATGCATGCAATATCATCTAAATGCACACAACTAAGGAGGAATATCGACTCCAATCTAGGACATGCTTAAGTCATCATAATATATAAGGAAGATATGAACTAGATATAGCAGCCCAATATGCATGCCCTTACAAGATTACTCACATCCGAGGAGGAACTATCATCTCCAAGCTAAAAGCACATTGATATCTTCATATCATGATATTTCATATGCAACTCATACTCAAATGCATATATCCAAGGAGAAAACATTAACTCCAAGATAAAGCATGTTCAATGATTCATGTCATGAAGGCTATAGGCAACTCATACTAAATTCACATCAATTATGAGAAAAAATCAATCATATAAACTCATTTTCTTTCAAGATTAAAGTTTTTCATGAACTCGCATAAAATGAGGAAATCATGGAAATATCTATAACACATGACACCAAACAAAGAGTAAACCATGGAAATATGTATAACACATGACACCAAACAAAGAGTAAACCATGAGGAACTCATTACCTCAAGCTAGAGTAGGACTAGAAGGAAAACGATAAGGATATCGGGACATCATATCGGCCTCGGCCTCCAAAGTAGCACCCTCAACTAAATTATTCCTCCACAAAACTTTTACGGAAGCAACTTCCTTGTTTCTCAACTTTTTTACTTGCCGGTCTAAAATCTCTACTAGAACTTCCACATAAGAAATATTCTCCTTAACTCCAAAACCTTTTAAGGGAAATATAGATGTAGGATCTCCAACACATTTCTTCAACATAGAGACATGGAAAACCGTATGCACAGATGCCAACTCATTAGGCAATTCGTGTTCATAAGCAACCATACCAACACGTCTCAAAATATGATATGGGCCTACATAACGGGGACATAGCTTCCCTTTCTTACCAAATCTCATCAGACCCTTCATGGGTGAAATTTTAAAGTAAACCCAATCATGAATATCAAATTCAAGATCTCTTCATCTAACATGGGCATATGACTTTTGTCGACTTTGGGTTGTTCTCAATCTTTCTCTAATAAGTCGAACTTTCTCCATAGCCTCATGTACTAACTTGGGTCCTATCAAGGAAAATTCACCCACCTCAAATGGACCTATAAAAGATCTACACTTCCTACCATAAAGAGCTTCAAATGGAGCCATACAAATACTGGAGTTGTAGCTATTGTTATAGGCAAACTCAATCAATGGAAAATAGTCATACCACCCTCTAAATCAATCACACATGATCTGAACATATCCTCTAATGTTTGGATAGTACGCTCCGCTTGCCCATCGGTTTTGAGAAGAAAAGTTGTGCTATTAACACGAGTATCAAGACCCTTTTGGAAAGATTTCCAAAATTGCAAAGTGAATTTAGTACCTCGATCGGAGATAATGTACAAGGGAACTCCATGATCCTTACTATTTCACTCAAATACAACTTAGCATAATCTTTCGCTGAATAAGAATTTTTTACGGGAATGAAATGGGTCGATTTCCTCATTTTGTCTACTATGCCCAAATTGAATCATATTGTCATCGTGTACGAGGCAAACCAACAATGAAGTCCATATTCAAATCTTCCAACTTCCAAGTAGGAATGCTAATGTCGCGAGACAAAACTCCAAGTTTTTTATGCTCAACTTTCACTTGTTGGCAATTAGGATACTTAGCCACAAATCCCGCAATATTCTTCTTCATCCCATTCTACCAATAGACCTCCCGCAAATCACGGTACATCTTGGTGGCCCCCGGGTGAATGGAATACCGAGAACTATGGGCTTTTTCTAAGAACTATTCTCTAGGGTCCTGAACATTAGGAACACAAGAATGACTTTGACATCTAAGTACACCATCTCCTCCTTTGGAGAAAGCCTCAATGGACTTTCTAAGATCTGCTTCCTTCAATTCTACTAAGGTCGGATCAAGACATTGCTTGGCTTTCACATCCTCTACAAAAAATGATTCTCAACCATTTTGAACCACAACACCACCCTTGGTGAACTCCATTAAACGAACACCTAATCGGGCCAATATATGAAAATCTTGAACCAACTCTTTTCTATCATTCTCAATATGAGCCACACTACCCATAGGTAACCGACTAAGAGAATTTTCCACTACATTCGCCTTACTGGGGTGATAGAGAACACTCATACCATAATATTTCAATAACTCAATACATGTTCTTTGGTGAAGATTTAGATCATTTTCGTTAAACAATTATTGCAAGCTCTTCTGGTCGGTAAAAAAGTCTACATGAAAACCATATAAGTAATGCCTCCAAATCTTTAAGGCAAAATCAACCGTCGCTAGTTAAGGATCATGGGTAGGATAATTCTTCTCATGGATCTTAAGTTGCCTTGAAGCATAGGCAATAACTTTCCCATTTTGCATAAGCAAACATCCTAACCCAATTCTAGAGGCATCACAATCAACCATAAAACCATCAGTCCCTTCCAGTAAAGTCACTACTGGAGTGGAAGTAAGTCTGTCTTTCAACTCTTTAAAACTCTTCTCACATGCTTCGGACCATATGGAATTAGCCTTCTTTTGAGTCAAAGCTGTCAATGGAGAGGTAATCAAAGAAAACCCCTCAACAAACCTTCTGTAGAATTTCCTCCCTTCCTTTCTAGAATAGGCTTATTCGGAAACTAAAACTTGACTACACCAGTTCTATAATTAATAGAAGCAGAACAAAGGTGCGGCCAATCCATACCAAGGATAAAATCAAAATCTAGCGTATCAAGCTCTACAAAATCAACAAGGGTAACTCTATGGGATAAGGAGACTGGACATCTTCTATAGACCCTCTTAGCCACAACTGAATTACCAACACAGGTAGAGACAAAAAAGCAATCTAACAACATATATGGGAGAACATCAAATCTCATAGCCACATATGGTGTCACAAAAGACAAGGTAGCACTGGGATCAAGTAAAGCATAAACATTAAGTTGTAAGACTTTCAACATACCAGTAACCCTATTGTTCACCTCGACTCCGAAATGCATAAAATCTATTTTGCTTAGGAGCATTCGAACCCTAACCAATTAGACCGGGTGAAGGATAGAGTTGAGCCCTACGACGACTATCTCCTTCATTTTTAGCAACTAAAGGAAAATCTCTTATCTTGTGGTCCATTTTACCACATCCAAAACAAGCATTGAAACCCGCTAGACACTTATCCTCATGATTTCTTCCACACTTAGCACAATTCGGCAATGAAGACTCATTACTACCTCCTTGAGGTTTAGGGTTAGCACCCTATCTATTTCAAATCTTAGGGGAGCATTCCATGGTAGGACTTTATCGAAACCTTGAATGACCACGTCCACCAGACCTAGAGTATAAAGAGTTACCATCATCAGTTTTAGCCCTCTTTTTCTTTCTAGAACTCTCTTTAAGTTTCTCCTTTTCAATCTGTTGGGAATGCACCATGATACGACAGATGTCTATGTCATGGACAAGTATAAAAATATGTCACTCTTTAACTACTAATTTGGACACTCCTGAAGCAATCTTTCTCATCCTTGCCATAGAGTCGACAACTATAGTTGGAGCAAATTTTGACAACTATTTGAATCTCAAAGCATATTCCTTCACACTTTTTTTCGCTTATCGAAGATTGATTAACTCAACCACTTTTGCCTTCCTCATCTGAAGAGGACAGAACCTATCTAGAAAAGAAGACTTTAACCATTCCCATTCAAAGGGACCCACATCTTCCTGTCTTTCTTCCTTCCATTGGTTGAAGAAAATTTGAGAAACACATTTGAGTTGAAAAGCGGCCAATTCCGCCTTTTCCACCGAGTCACTCCCATAATAGCCAACACCTTGTAAACCTCATCAATGAACTCTTGAGGATCATCATCAACCTTAGAACAACAGTGAAGTCCCTCACTCTAGATGCGGCCGTACCCACATTTAGGTTCACGGGGACCACGACCTCCCTACTGGCTTGGGTCGTCACGGCTTAAGACAGTACTTGAAAAGTAGTCCTAAACTCATAATTAGTCACTTGCTCAGCCAAAGGGTAAATCAGAGCTTGAGGAGGAGCTCCTCGACCAACATCATCTCCCTCATTACTTCTAGCATAAGCCCTTTGTGTAGTCATATCCTATAGACCATTCGATAAGGATTAAGAGAGAGACTTTATAGATTTAAAATCTATCACACGACTTAGATTTAAGAGAGAAGTGATGTTTCCTAAGCATCTAGTAGCTTCTCATTCATAAATGTGGCGCGCTTCACACTTATGAACAAGACTCTGCTTGACGTAGTTTTAAGACATCCTAGAACCATTTTAAACCTTGTGCTCTGATTACCAACTTTGTCACCACCTAGAGGTACCCCTAGATATAACATGGAGTAAAAGACCGCGACAGGCCTCATACAAGCCACTTAGGTTTCATAGTCAAGTTAATAGAAAGAGATGAGATTTTTAAAACATTTCAACACAATCAAAATTTTCATATCAAAAGCAGAAGTCTAATACACTTGTCTCAAAAATCATCTAATACAATAGATTCTGGGGACACAGCCCATACAACAATGTTCAAACGTAAAATGAAAGAACATAAGAGAAATAATGACCAAATCCTTGAAAGCTATGGTGACTCACAAAATCTTCCACCTTGCCTCTACTAAAGACCCTAGCCACGGGGATGAGAACCGAGATCGCCGGACCCTACATTTGGATAAGAAATATAAGCGAGAGTATCTGTTAGTAGAAGAGTGTAATAAATATGATAACATGCATAAACAACATAAACATAAGCATTAGACAACATAAGTCATAAGGCATAATCAATGGACATAATAGATCATCATAACATGTAAGGAGTACTTCTTGAAGTAACCTCAATTTATCCTTAGTCAAAACTTCGGTAACCACCTCTAGTCTTACATATCATGGAAGGCAACTTAAGCAACAATCCAAGCTAATTATTTATCTAAACATTTCACATATTATTCTTGCTTACTTTTAAAGACATATGGATTCGCCTGTTTCCTAACTATAAAGGCTCATGGGTACTCGCCTCTTGCCTTACTATAAAGGATCATTGGTAGTCACCACTTGTCAAACTTACTATGGGCACATGGTTACAAGCCTCTAGCCCAACATCATGTGACATGGGTATTTGCCTCTTGTCATTTACATTATAGCAACGTGGGTAGTCGCCTCTTGTTCAAATTCAAGGAATAAAGGTAATCGCATGTTAATCTATTCCAACAGATATGGGGAATCACCTCATATACTTCTCACTTAGAGGACATGGGTAATCACTTCTAGCCTGATCAATTCATAGTCTTTAGCATAAATTCATTTTAGGAGAGCAATCTTTTCAACCTATTATCATTCAATGTGAGAAAGTCTTTCACATTCATACCTAACCAAATCATGTGTGAAAATCCCTTCCAGAACATTCACATAAATAATAAACAATAATCACATAAACAATAAACAATAATAACATATTCTTCACTGTCAAAGAAATTCTATTCATAATTCATCACATATGCTTCAATCTCAAAGCCAATACAATTGTATCGTATTTATCCAATAATAAAACATATAAATCCATAAATTCTCCGTTCATAGAGTGAAACCCATTTTTATTCAATTTCTACTTAGAAACATGGGTCAAGCATGAGTACATGGGAATTCATCATAAAAGCATAGAATTCTCTCAATTCATGCATAATCATCTATAATTCAATCAATTGAATCAACATTCATAAAGACCCAGAACTTAGAGAAAAACCCTAACTCAAATTGAGATTTTCTACTTTCAATTGGGAGAACTTAGGGGCACCATGGATTTAAGGATTCCATGGATGAAAAGAAATCATAACTTGCTATCAAAGCCCACAAAATATTGGAGAAAGGAGACTTGACCTTCAGCCCTCGCTTCCACTCTTCATCTTCTTCAAGTTCTAGAGAGAGAAATATTTTTGAGAGGAGACTTTGTTCTTCTTTTATGATTTTGAGAGAATGACTTGAATGAACTAATTTAGGGGTTAAAATCCCTTATATAGGAGTCATAGACATAGGAAAAATGGCGTAGTATAGGGATAAAATATTTAGGAAAAGATCCAACTACCCCTGAAAACAACTAGTGATTGCTGACTCACGGACCCTGACCGACGGACTGTGGTATGACTGACGGCCCATCTTGGTGGCCCATCATTTGATTCTGAGACAGTCCGTTGGTCCGGTCGTGGTTCAAAGACCTCTAGAAAATCTTTGGGTACCCATCCACGTACCACACCTACGATCCATGGTCAACTTCACAGGTCGTGGTTGGCCTCTGTCGGTGGCACCTAGAATATCTTAAATATTCTATGCTGCCCTCTTTTAAATCCGGGGTGTTACACTGAGTTTGAGTACCTTTTAGTATCTTTGAGTATCCTTGATCATTCTTAAGTTGAGTGGAGTTGAGTTGACTTGACTTGAGATGAGGTGAGTATGTTCTTCCTTTTTATGAGTTCAAGATTGTGTTTTTGCTTTAGAGTTCCCCTTGCATGCTCTTACATTCAATTTACTAACGCTAGTTGGTCTGCAACTTTTATGATGTAGATACAAGAGTTCAGGGTCATCAACAGGTACATCATTGATACCACTTTAACTTCAAGAGTTTTATTCGTGAGCCTCCTTGCTTTCGGAGGATTCCCAAATTTACTTTCAGTCTTATTAGGATGTCGTGGGTCTTGTCCGGAATTCCATCATAGTTATTAGAGGATTCATAGATAGACAGTAGTGTATTGAGATGTCTGTTTCATTTTCTATTGTTAATGTTTTAAGAGTTGAGTTAATTATTTTACGGGAAATTGAATATTCCTTAATATTCTGAATTATTTATTGGAGACAGTTGAGTTAAATCTTTTCTTTTAAGTCGATATGTTTTTGAGTATATATTCCGCTGAGTATTGAGCAAGGCCACAGGTTCGCTTGGGAACCAGCAATAGTTCTTGAGTGTCAGTTATGCCGAGGGTGTAGGCTCGGGGCATGACAATTTCAGCCTATGTGTTGCATAAGTTATACTCTCTAGTGTGTATTGACGAGTGATTTATCATAAAATATTGGTTCGGTCTCAAACATGTAATTCAAAACAAAAACCTCACACCTTAATTTAGACCTCTGTTTCGAGAAAGTCTTGCTTTCATCAATGAAAACCTAAATCCTCTCCTTCAGGTCTCCAACTTAGGATTCAATGCTAATATGCAATTATCAACCTAATTTCTACTCCACAAACACCCATTTAAACAATCGACAAAGATCTAAAACTACATCTGAACGTGCACTATGAAATCATAGATTCATGCACTAAAATTAGACTTAATCCATTTCATGAATATGACACATAGGATTAAATATAGAAGCAATAGGATGAGAGATTAAAGACACAAATAATTTGTCTATTTCTAAAACACATCCCCAATCTAAATTAACAATTAAATCCATGATTCATGCATTCCAAAGCAAGAAAAATAAGATGAGTTAAGAGATGTTACTAATAAAAACACAATCATCAATCAAAAGGATAAATTATGAGGCAACTTGCCTTCAAAATCTCAACCCAAAATATAATATCTAATACTAAGTTTTTTTCAGTAGTCTAAGCTAAGAGATAAAAGTCAATAGGATCAATAATGGACACTAATTTGATAGATCATATAATATCCACTTCTTCATCCATTTGTGAGAATTTAGGTAAAAAATCCATGAAATTTCAATTCTACCACGTTCAACATAGGCGGGCCTCGCAAAAGTGGCTGGGAGTTTCTGAAAGATGACTTCACAAAAGTGAACATCTGTTTGCTAAAGCGAACCCTGCCTTGTCGCTTAAGCGACAAATTGACTGCTCGCAAAAGCGATATCCTTTCTCGCATTTGCGACATCAAAGGCCATTTTCTGGCAGTGTCAGCTTCTTTTTCACTCTTGTCCATCAATCTCCGTCCAAGCAACAAACACCTAAAATCGACACAATTCAATGAATAATTATCCTCTTTCTCTACTTGAGTACCACAAAATTACAAGAAAAAAGCTACAAATTAGTAAAAATTCAGCTATCATCACTAGCCAGGTTCGCATGAGGGTTGTCACGTTCATGGAGCCTAAAAACTCGATTGGGCGCATTAACATGACTTCATCACGTTCATGATGGCCTAATAAATGATGTTTTAATTAAGACCAATGACACATTGAAGTACCATTTCCAATCTTTGAAATGTGACATCTCGATCTCTTCAATAATTTATAATCTCGGACATCCAGAATCTTTTTTCTCTCGTACACCATGTATAAGTATAAAACAAAAGCATGAAACAAATGTGATATCTCGATTTCATGTATGCAGGATGGTCTTTGGTTACGTCCCAACCAATGTTGTTTGATTACTATGTTCAGACTTCATAATGCAATATCTTGATTTCAGTATTACTTGTGAAAGTATGCATGGTGGTTTTTTGTTTGTAGGTAGGTATTGCTCTTGTTATCCTCTGTAAGATATTTTTTGTGCAGGTGTTGGATTTGCTCAACCTTTCTAGTTTTTATGTGATTTGTCAATTGTTCCTATAAGTGTACCTTTCCCTAGTTGTTCCTCTTAGTAGAGTTTTGTGTTGTTTAGGTTTATAGGCTAGCACATCCAGGTTCCACCCTTATTTCTATTATTTGTTTCCTTTACTCTTTATTCCTTATTTCAGTTTCCTCCTTTTATGATATTATCTTTGTTCCGTAAGCTATCTGTGATATATGATCCTTTCTTTCATGTTGTTTATGCTTATTTTATCTTTGAAGCTCAGTCCGCCTATGCTTACTGAGTCCCTCTTGTTGGTACTCATACTACACTTCTGCACCATGTAGATCATAGTACGAGTTCTCGCAATTGATTTGGTCTCGTGCGGAGCAACTCTTGGATTCAGAGATTTGGGTGGGCTCCTAGTATTTGGAGTTTCCTCACTCGACCTCTATGTTTGACTAAAACTAGTCTTTATATTGGTTCGTGAGACAGTTACATATTATTGTATTGTTACTGTGCTCTTCTTTTGTATAGATGCTCAAATACCAAATGATACCAAGTGTTGGATTAGTATTTTTGGAATGATTTCATTCTCCCTTTTCTTTTGCTTTTTACCATTATTGTTTTCTTCCACAATTCTTTTCTTCCACGAAATAGCCGGCAACTTCTAGTTTAGGACTATGGGTTAGGCATACCTACTAGTGGGACGTAGTAGGTGCCATCATGACCTAATAGTTTTGGGTTGTGAAAGTTAATATTATTATTATTATTAATGAATATTAATAGTCAAAACAAGCATTAAAATGTGGAACCCTATAATTTTTAGTGGTGATAAGAGAAGTCGTTAAAAGTGCGCATTATATTGGCAAGGAATTGAATCTCTACCGACAATTCAATATCATTGTATGATAAAATACAAGTGAATTTGTTGAAATATTTAGTGGCTATTAAAATTGCCTGAAAAAGTAATCTCGTTTATGAAAAATTGATTGGTTTTACCGGCAATAACAAATGTTGTTAAAATGTATAAGGTATAACATTTTATAGGTAATTTTAGTGGCCAATGTAATTTTTGGTTAGTAAATGACTCTAAAACTAATGACTAATAGTTGCAATAATTGGTGTCTTTATCAGAAAATGATAGAATTACCACTAAAACAATAAGTGGCACGAAAGATCATTTTTGTTTGCCGGTAAAAGTCATTTCGGCAATTCATATTGCCGCTAAAGAAAAATTTATTGCCGCGAAAGATCATTTTTGTTCTAGTGCATATTACCCTATACTTAGTACATTCCTTGATTAATGCATACCTGTACCTATATTGTCTCATAATATAGGGTGGGACGATCCTCTACCATCTCGTGACTAGTGGATTGCTTTTGCTTGAAGATTTAGTGAATCCTCACATTCTAAGAGTTGTGTAACCTATGCTACGTTGCTTTCATGCTTTTGTTTCATATTTTAAAGTGGTGCATGGGTTGCATCCCAACAACTGTCATACTGTTTTAGAAAGGCTTGTCTAAACATAGTTACATTTTGCTCTTATGCTTATACTCTGGTTATGATATGAGACGTTTTTACCTATTCTCTATTTTTGTAAAAACAACTTATGCATTAGGTATGTCAAGTAGATTGTGTAGAGAGTCTTGGGATCCTATACGCTATGTCTCATCTAGGGTATACTTTGGGTCATTATATTAGCAACGGAATTAGACCTTCAAAGCTACTTTTAGCCGCCCAAACTAGTAGTCGTAAATATGACCTCAATCCCGACTTACTTCTAAATTATTTTTTCTCTTCTCTTGTGCATTAAATTTCTTTTTGTTATCTACAAGTGCTTTTTTTTTGTATTTTTTATTCGTGTCTTGTTTATGTAACAGCTTAGAAACCTAATAGATTGAACAGTAGGAAAATTGGGTGAACCACGGAGGGGTTCACTGACCGTGAAAGGAACCACGGCCCATTGACATTCTCTGACCCAGTAGAGACCAGCCCTAAGTGGAGAACCATGTTGGCATTAACGGCTCGTGGTCCTTCACACGGTCCTTGAAGTGGACCGTAGATGGAGGTACCAAGAACCAGTAGCACTGGCCAAGAACCACGACTCACTTGACAGGCCGTGGTCCCATCGACGGTCTGTTAGTGGCCTCGTGGATTGCCCCTCGATAGCTTTAAGTAAGGGTCATTTTAGTCATTTTTCCTATGCATTGGGCACTTAAACTACGTCACTTAGGGGTCGTTTGGTAGGGAGTATTAAGAGAAATAGTCCAAGTATTATGTGTGGTATTGTTTAGTACTATGTTTGATAGGAATTTTGGGTCTATGCATAATCAATCCATGGATTAGTTATACACCCTATAATACCATGTAGGATGTATAACTAATCCCTTCCATTTGGTGGTATTAGTTCTAATACCATGGGACTAATCTAGGTAAAGACAAAAATACCCCCTCAAATCCTTTTAATCATTTTGTTTATTTTCTTGATTTTATGTTTTATATTTATACTAATAAATTTATTTAAATAAATTAGCTTACAAATTATAATTATTTAGATATAATTTTTTGTTTCTAAAATATGAGTTATTTAATCTATTTATTATTAATATAAAATATTATAATCCGACTAAATTGCTAATGTTGATGTATGAATTTAAGAACAATTCATAAGTCAAATATTGCCTCTTCATGGAAGTCCATTAAACATTACACAAGTAGTCAAAAAAAAGAGCATATATATATATATATATATATATATATATATATATAAAACATCTCGAGTATAAAAATAGTTTAATTTATTTTG
>JAJOOO010024739.1:0-33663 GCA_029582685.1 Solanum piurae
GTTGGAAAGATTAGATATATTGAAATTGGATAGAACGGGAGGCTGAGAAAGATAGGTTTGTTCCTCCTCATGATCATACAAGGAAAAAGGAACCATTACTGATGGAGGCAAAGCTTACTGATGAAATGCTCATAAGGATCTTCAACAAGATTTAAGGGTCCGACAAGGTGTTGAAGGACTTGAAAAATGACTTTTTCACATTAATTCAAACAATGAACTCTCATTTATTGTCAATCAAACTGTTCGAAACCCACATGTGTTTGCTCTTCACTCATCTCAATCCAGGGCAAAAGGGAACTTTGCTTAGTGACACCGTACCAAATCCCAATCTAGTGGTTGTTAAGTAAGAATTGTTTCAGGCCATGATGTTCAATAAGGCATTTCTTGGGAGACAACACAAGTTTTATTTTATTACTTTTAATAGTGTGTGTTATGAGTGAAGGTTGAAATGATGTCAAAATGTTGAGAAAGGAAAATTAAATGATGCCAAGACCATGTCGGTGATCCACCAGTGTGTTGTGTAGAAATCTTCACGACCGCCTTCTAGGCTAAAAAAAATGAAAAAATGTATTTTCAACTTAGGAAATTTGAGCTCCAATTTGTGATCTTCCAAAGTGCACTAAGTAGACTCTACCAAGTTCACTGAATCAACTTTCAGGTGTGGTATCCTTTCAAAACTCATCGGTGAGCTTTAGCTGCTATGGTGATTCGCTGAATGCATTTGGCGAGGTTAGTCATAGTCTGTAGATTGGGTTTGATTTAAATATGCCAAGAGTCTCTCCAAGTTCTCAAAGAAATCATTTCTTGATTTTGAGTTCTTTTTCACCCTAAACCTCCCTTTACCCTTGTTTTTGTGTTTGTGTTCCTTCATTTCATGATTTAACTTGCTGATAGTTCTTTGGGCTGCTAGATTCTCGACCTTAGACCCCTCTTTCTTGAGTCTGTGCTTTACTATCATCTTTGAGGTTGAGTTTTTAAGTTCTATGTAATCATTTTGTGACTAAAATTGCTAAATTTGATTGTGTTGGTTAATACATGAAATTAAACCCTTATTTGTATAGGGTCTTGGTTGAATTGAGTGTGGGTAGAGTATGAATAGCCCATTGTTTCCCTAATGGCCTGGATTACCTAATGATAGATAGAGTGACGACTTTCTTAAGGGAAAATTGTCATTTTGGGTAATACATTGTGATATCTGGGGAAGTTTGAGTACCCGTGGGTTGAAAAGCATGTGGGTAGACTGTAAAACTCATTGGGAATTGGGTATTGTTGCATATTGGTGTTCAAGATGTCAAAATATGCACTGGGCTGAAACCTACCTATTTAGCAGGCTTGTCTAAGCTCACCAAGGTATTTTGGTGAATTGCCAAATAAGTCCCAGGACATCATCTACTCTTGAATATGTGACTTGGGTATTGTCTAATTCGACTGGCTTGTCTTAGCTCATTGAAACCGCTCAGCGTATCACCAAGTGGGAGTGGACATTTCCCTTCATGCATGTTCTTTCTAATTTTGCACTATCACTTTTGGTAGAATTGTATTAGTCCAACAAAATCAATTCAGCGCATTGTGAAGTTGGAGATGACTCTGCCATCATGACTGAGTTCTTTGATATTGTGGTATGTTAACTTCGGTGAGCTAACTTTAGCTTGCCTAACCTGTTAGGCGAATCGCCTTCTTAGTGGGCAAGCCTCAAGCTAAGTTTTGAAGTATGTTTCTTTTGGGTTGGATTTCAACTAATCTTCACTGAATATATGTTTCAACTAATCTTCACTGAAAAAGGGTGGTTACCTCCGATATAAAGTCATAACGAGAATCTCCTCCTCCTCCCCCTTTGAAAAGGACCAAGGGGATCTTGATCAAGGAGCAATTTGAGCATCCCCAGCAATAGCAAACCACTCCCTGCCTTTCTACATGTGTAAGTGAACATCCAATGAAAGTGGTTTCTACAACAAAATGGGACATCCAATCCAAATTGGTACAACCATCTCAGGCTCAGGCACCTACCTCCCGTGTTCTCCCGATCATTACTCCAAGAGCCCTTTACAAGCTCAAAGCAGCTAGGGAATGGAGAATTCTTGAGGAGCGATGACTCTCCACTGATGAAGTAATAAGTGACTATCTTTCCATCTGGGATACCATACAATGCCATGGGTTTGTGGGGTTTACAAATCCACAACCTCCTTATATCTCGACATGGGTACGAAAGTTCTACACAACCTATGCATAGGACTTTCCAAAGAAGAGAAAGGGTGTTGTTTGAAAGCACATGGATGAAGTGAAAGTTCATGGAAAAATTATACAATGCAACACAAGTGCAATCAACTTTGCCCTAGGCACTACAGAAAATTGGGCTGAGATGCTTATACTACAGATGCAATATGACCTTGACCCATTAAAAGGTTTGCTAGCACCTATTATTTATGATGTCTATTCCCTATGGATGGCCGAGAGAGCAAAGATTCAGAAGAAAGATATGAATGTTGGTGCCCGGTATTGGCTTGGATTCATTAGTAGCAACATCATGTCGTCAAAAAATGAATCAATCCTCTAGCATGCAAAGAGTGTTTTGGTTGGCACAATAATTGATACGGAGAAGATAAATGTATGGATAATTATTTTGGATGAGATTTTGATTAGTGCTAGACAAGATCAAATTTCCCTCCCTTTCCTGGTCTTGATCACACAGGTATGTGAGTCTACAAGTTTTCCTTTCTGGGAGAGTACTGATGTGAGGATCACCCCCACCTCCTCCAAAGACATCTGAAGGATTGAGAAAGATTACTTGTATGATTATGTGGAAGAAGATGCAACAACTTGACACTATACCCGTAGTTGATCTTTTTGCTCTTGTGGACGAGGCCACTTAGTCCACAACTTTTGTGGATCCTTCATGTATACACCAGCCTTCTTCTGTTCCATCCAGTTTTACCACTGCACCTATCCCTAATCATTTCTCCCTACCCCCTTAACCCAGGCCATGATATACCAAATGAGAAATATTGCTCGGTCTGCAGTTGTGAGGGAATCTAGGGTTGAGAAGGATATGCCCAAGATGATTTAGTATGAAATTATGGCTGCATTGTCTCCTGTAAGAGTTAGGATGACTTAATTTGAAGCCATATTAGTTTCTCATGGTGAGAGGTTAGATAATCTCATTGCTAAGATGTATTCCCAAGAGGAGATAAATGGTAACTCAATGCTTTGGTTATGATGAATGATGATAAAGACATTTTAGGGTTGATGTGGACCAGTTGTAGTCCATGGAAATTTCTATGCTATTAGGTGAGGTTCCCTTACCCGATGCACCGATTATGTGCTTACTTTTGTTCTTATTGTTTAGCTTTCTATTGGTGTGGCTGAGTACCCTAGAGTGGATAATGATACTATGATTATTGATATTGATGAGGAGAAGAGAGATGAGGATGGGGTAGATGATGATTGGTTGAGGAGACATATGAAGAGGAGCTACGGAGAGATGAGGATGAGCAGCAGACTGCCATGGTATTGAGGAGAGTATGGACCATGTTACGTTGGAGAGATCCCATGAAGAGACCTCCGCAGCTGGCACTATTGAGGTCTATTCTGACTCCACCCTCCCTTCTATTGATGTGTCGGGAACTAATACCCCATTTGAGACTACTGTGCTACTTTTTGTGATTGTTTTGCCATGAACTAATGCCAAGGATGATGTCATCCCTCCTGAGACTCTCGATTTGAGCCCTCCACTGACCTAGCCTGAAAAGGGGGGATTTTATCTCTCCTTTCGTACTCTTATTATTTTATTCCACATTCAGGACACTACTATTTTTATTTTTGTGGGTTGGGCACTTGTGCCAATATTCTCATTTTGAATGTGGTTTGTTATTTTTAGTTTTACATCTGGATAATTCTAGTCTTTTGTTATTTTGTTTTTATTATACGGATTTAACAGTTTAGTTCATTTTTTCTCTCCTTATTTATGTTCCCCATGAGTTTGGAAGTCTTTGAAATGCATGATTTAATTGATCGTGTTCGAGGATTGATTGTTTTCATTATCGATATCTTGGATAGTACTCATGATGAGCATTGTGCTTGGTGTTTGTTATGCAAAAAGAAATAAATGTGGCTGCACTTTTGAATGATTTTTTTGAATTTGTGTTGAGTAGTTTCTTTGGAAGTGAGCCTTGAAATAAAGATCCCAAATAAGATTTTCATCCTACCGTCCTATGCTAAATGATTTTTTTTGAAGTGACTTGTGTGGTGAGGTTTTACATGAAGTCATGAATGCCAAATCCTAGAGTTTTCCTAGTTAGTCCAATTTTTTAGTTTTGGTGAATGCAAGAAATGACCTTGGGTTCATATTTTGAGTGAAAACCCAAATGCCCATACCTTTTGTGACTACCTTGTGAGAGTGTGCAATCATCTTTGCACCATTTGAGCTTAAACCATTTGTTGGTAACCTTATTTAAACCTCTAGCTAAATTTCCCTTAACTTCTCACCCATGAATCCTTTTTGAAACATTGGTTTGTTTGACTAAACAACTTCAGCCAAAAGCCTAAGTTAGAGATGTGGAAAGGAAGGAAGAAAGAAAGATAAGTGGAAGGAAAAGAAAGGAATAGGGAAACTCAACTTTGAAGTGTGTTACAAAAAGAAGGAGCCTCTCCTTGTAAAGAAGAGAGAGATTGTGATGAACAAATATTTGAAAATTGAAATGACAAAGAAAGTATTGTGAAATAAAAAGGGGGTCTTCAATAAAATGATTGGAAAGTTAAAGTTTAAGTTCCCAAGTGAAAAGAATGGAAATAACTTAAGACTGCGAATATGATCACAACAATGCTTTGGAAAGGCAAAATAAAATTGAGCTAAATTGACAAGAACTTAACCCTGAGCCCCAATACAAGCCCAAAAGACCCTTGAGATCTTACATGAGCTAGGTTGTGTGATAATTGGAAAATATGGGCAAACTTATGGGATGAAGCTTGTATATATTTATCTTTTGGAGGGCAAGAGTTGTAGTGATTCCCAATCTCCTTATTGATTTGCTTTGTAAGAGCGTGGAATTATTCTTGATGTGAGGGCACTTGAACGCATTTGTTGAAACATGGTTTTGCATAAGTGAAGAAGCAATAGTGAGCTTGAGCTTAAATGGTTACCGACTAGTCATAACATTTCAAGCCTTTGTCTTATGATTGAGTGTTGCATTTGCTTGAGAGTAGTCTTGTAATGGAACTTGCATATTAGCTCTCACTGAGAAAAATTATAGACACTCTTGTTGAACTAATTGTGTTCTTGATTTACTTGAGGATAGGCAAAAGTTTTAAGTTGGGGTGTTAATGAGTGGTAGATTATACTCATTTGAGGCCTATTTTTTTTTAACAATTAGTGTCTTCAATGCCTAATTATGTCCTATTCTGATGATATTTTGATGATTTGTAGCTAAGAAGGCAAAGGGAAAAGGCATGGCCGAAGAGTTGAAATAAAGAACTAAAATATGGAAATACGTGTAAACTCCACAATATTGATTACCTAACCAAAAGGATGGATCGCCCAACTTGCATGAACTCGGCTAAAGTGACAGTGCTCATAGTTGAAAATGTCAAGGTAGGTTGGTGAAATTAATAATGAAACAGTGACTCACCGATTATAATGGGAAAATTAAATGACCATCACCGAAGGTGTGAGGACTTTGGAAGAAAAGTGAAGGCTTAAATGGTGAAAAAGGTGGTATAAAGTGATTTTCCCAATGTGAAAGGCAGATTTAAATGAGCTCACCGACTGAGGTCTAGACACCTAAATCCTAAAGCAAGAGAAAGGCAAGATAAGGAGCATACGATGATCTCTTAAATCAGTTTGATGAATCCGACTGACATCGCCGAAGTGGTCAAATAATGCATTTTAGGCCAAATTTTGGAAAACTATAAATAGCCCAAAGGAGAGAGAAAAGAATAAACTTTTGAAGAATTTCTTTTTTGAGATTTTTAGAATAGAGTTTTTGAGTTTCTAACTTGTTATGAGTTTGAAAAAAAACATTCTTAGTTTTGGGGTTTTAACTTTTGCTCTTGGATTTGACAACTTGAAGTTCAAATCAAAGCAGGTGTTGATTATAATTACTTAATTTCATCACATCCATGACTACCTTCTTGATAGGTATAATTTTTTTACCTTTTGTGATGGGTGACTAAAACCCCAATGTCTAGGGGTTCAATTATGGGATTGGATGTTGATATAATGTGTTGGTGTTGTGTTTTGCTCTGTTTTAATGTTGTTCATTCATGGATTTGACCTTGATATGTAAATAGAGTAAGCTAAGATTTAGTTGGGCTATTTTTTCTTTATATATTAACATAAAGTGAATTTTACCTACAATAGGGGTCTAGCAATTAATAATAAGAAATTTAGAAGCACAAGATTAGCTTGGAGCATAACATCTAGCGTAGGTATGAAGAACATCAACAATTACATGAACTTAGAATTCATTAGCCTTTGAACATTTGTAAATGGCCCTCTTATAACATTTTGTGGGAAGAAATCATAGGAATAATTCATGTCAGACACCGACATAGATTCATAAAGTATGAACTATATAGATTTGAACATGTGCAACACATCGTCTGAAGCTACTTGACAAGAGATGTGGGTACCATGGTCATAAGGAAAGGATAACTCTATTATGTCTTAAGTGATACAACTTCTAACTTTTCAACTTACTAATACTTCTCAAGAACGCTTCTTCTCTTGAATACTACCCTTCATCAGCTGCAATTATAATCCTCACAAGGATACACGTGTCTACTTTTACTCGAGTGTGAGTCTAATTGCATGCTCTCACCATGTTCAAAAATATTTAGACTCACAAGGTGCCACACGTACAATGAACATACTCATCATATATTTCTATAGGAAATTTCATCACAAGAATACAACTTATTTTACCACACCACTCAAGTAACCTTGAGTCCAAATCAGGAAGGTTCTAGTGCATAATGCATTCATCCATATGTTATCAACATAATACTCAAGCCTATCACTATAACCACTTCATGGACTTTATGGTAACAAACTTATCTGATAGTCTCTAGCTTTCCTAACATTCTTACAAGCAAAATAATTTCAACCATTACTACCAAGAGACACAACAAGACATTTCATCTAACTATTCCATACAATAGATCTTTGATCTTCCTCCACTTTTATAACCTTCGATAAAATAATCGTACCTTGATCTTCCCAATAAGAGACAACTACTACTGTCTCATCTAAAACCATTAATAAACTGTTATCAACACCACTATGGAAAAATAGGCAGGGTTACTAAAGGTTTAAAGTATGAGGATCTAGAATAAGAGAGATACTCTGAAATCATAGCTAATACTTATCATGACTTTGACAATCATATATGAAAATCTTAAGAGATAATTGTTTTAGGCACGATTAATTCATGTAATTAAAGTATAAATCACACATGGTGAGGTACTCTAGACATAGATCATGTTAAAACCATCTACCATTACCATGGATGAACATAAGTAGGATTTAGAAGAACAAAATCATAGGCACAAATATGTATTGAAAACATATGTAAAGTACTGTGATTATCATAAGTATATAAGATATCATGGGTGCATACATCATGAGTTGTCTATCATAGAGCTAGAAGTCAAAGATTCATGGAGTAATATGGAGGTATTTGTTATGAAACTATTTTTTCAAATCAAGAATTTGAGCATGGGCAGAAATCTGTATGAGGTACATGAGTATGGGTCATATGCACAATGTTAAGATACAATAGATGACTAGAGTGTCATAATGGTGGAAATCTAATGAATACAGTACAGTCGAAATAATTTTCTATCTCATTGTAACTCCTTTTGAAATGCATCAAAATTTGATTCATAAGACATGATTTGGTACTTCTCCCTATCATTTCCCCATTTGGTCAAGGCTGATATTCTAAGTCAGCGGGCCTTTTCCATATTCTCTAAACTCACCAATAATATAAGTATGAATGCTTAACTTGTCAAGAAATTATATATTGGGAAAGATACTAGCTTCATTATAGGATATTTCTTTCAAATATACCACTGTCAACTTTCTCTAGCTTCTACACTCATCATCATATAACTTATTCTCTTACTAGCAAACTTAACAAATTGTCCTAGCACCTCATAATAGAATCTTTTTTATTATTCTGCTAACATTATACCTCTAAGTCCATATCCCTCTGAATAACTGGAGAATACAAAATCTATCTGAAAATGTTCCACTGATCTCTTAGGAACACACTATGCGATGTACTATACTTAGCCTCCTCAACACTTATATACTAAAACATACAAACTAGAAATACATTACCGTAAATAGTCTTAGAATATCATGCAACCACGTATTACCTTGGGTTCACTTCTATCCTTGTAACAATCGGGTTCCGTCGTTATAGAAAAGCCAACGGGAAATCTTTTTGGGCCGGAAAACTTTTTCATAGTAACTCAGAATTTCCAACCTAGTTCGAATTTGGATGAAAGCAGAGTCAGTAAAGTCTAGGGAAATCTAGTAACAATTTGGTGATCTAATTATGATTTTAATCACATGAGTAGATATCTAGGGTGTTAAGAAACTTGTACGACTTTACGAAATTGAATTCGGGTGAGTAGAACTCCCGAAACTGACCTTAAAGCGAACATGTAGTTTTTGAATGTGTCAGTAAAGTCTTAAATTTGCTCTTTGTTTCCGTGCAAGCATCTAAGGTGGGATTATTCCCGCCAGAGCAGGGCCACCGAGGTGGGATGGGTGCCGCCATAGCGGGACAGTCGCGACTTAAGTCAGAAATAAACCCCAAAAACATTTTATTCTGCACTTTTCAACTTTGAGAGAAAAAGAACGACCCCAAGTTTTTTCTTGATAGTTTCCCTCCATTCTTGAAGCTAAAGGTAAGGCTTTCACTCCCCGAACCCATTTTTTTATCTGTACAACTTAGTTTCATGGGTAATTATCGAAGGGGGAGGGTTTTGATCTAGAAATTATGGTGGAAAAAGCCCTAATTTAGATATTGGGATTATGGGTTTGATCTAGGGTTGATAGAATTGATTATATTCTGGGTAATTAAGTCTTGTTTATCGATTCCCGTGTTATTATGATTGTTTATAGACCAAGAAGAAGGGGAAAGAATTCGTAAAGGGAAGAATCAAGTTTCTTAGGGTATTCAAGCTTTGTTTGAGGTAGTTGATGGGTGTGATTTCATGTTGTGTGATATATGTTTGTTCTTGCTTCATTATGATATAAGTATTTATGCGAATGTTATATTATTAATCACCCCAATCGTAAATGAGGATGGACGGATAATTGAATGCCATGAATCATGACTTGATTGTATGATTATTAGAATGTACTTGTGAATGTGACTGTGGCTTGTTGAATGGGTCAGGTGTTGTGTTCCTACACACTAACTTGGATCGGTTCCACGTTCCAGCATATATATGAGATAGGTTGCCACGTTCCGTCATAAACATTGGATCGAGTACCAAGTACCGGTACACTAACAGTTTGGGTGTGGGTTCCATGAGAGCACCATTGACTAGACATAACTGTATATCTTGAGGAATGTGAAATTGTACATTGTTTGTAAATGATGTTCATATTGTATATGTTCAGTGTATGCATGTTATTATTATGTTCTATTAACTTATATATGTTGCACTTAGTGGGATAGCCGTGTGATCCTACCAGTACACTGTGGTTGTGTACTGATACTCTACTTGCTTTTTCTTTGTTGAGTACAGGGCATCTTCAGGCGGCTATTGACGTACCTCGTTTAGAAGATCAGTGATTGTTCGAATTCAAGGGTGATCTAGTTCTTCCGGGCTGCCTTGAATTCTTTTCTGTTGATGTCCACATTTCGGACATAGACTAGTTCTTTAGATTTCTTATGTTTAGTATGGGGTGTACCCCTTCTTGTCTAAAATTATAGGTCTTGTTAGAGTTTTGGTTCAATTACTTTTAGGTTCTAGGTGTAATTCCGCATTTGTTTGGTTGATTAAACTTTTGTTTGGAGTTTATGGGAACTCCCATTTTTTTCCTTAGCATTTAAACTTTCTTCCGTAACTTTAAATGCCTTAGTTTTGGTTGTAGTAATGGTTTTCCCACTAGAGGGTTTGTGTGGGTGCTAATCACGATGGTTTGGGCCATGACAAAGTTGGTATCAAAGCTTAAGTTCGTTGATCTCAATGTACCAAAACGACTCTAGTAGAGTCTTGCAGAACGGTATAGAGACGTCTATACTTTTCTTCGAGAGGCTATAGGACTTTAAGAAATCTCTTTATTTTCTAATGTCTATTTCCGTGCTATAACTTGATTTCAATTGGTATCTGACGATTCAAATTGGTATCTAACCTCCTTCATTTTTCTGTCCGCAGATGGTTCATACTAGGTTCAACGACATCAGGCCCGTAACTCTCATCGACGCTCCAGCTGAGGAATATGTAGTAAGAGGTCACGGTCGAGGCAGAGTTGGAGGAAGAGCTAGAGGTAGAGGCCGAGGAAGGGTCCCACCTACTAGGGTTGGATCACTAGTTGAGAATGCTCCCAGATATGAGGCCCCTCTTGTGCATCATGAAGAGGTAGAGGAGAATGTAGAGGTTGAGAATGAGGACAATGTTATACAAGATGGAGAGGTGCAGGCTGAGACTACAGGTATTCCTTCTTTAGATCAAGTGTTAGCTCAACAGATTATGACGTTCTTGAAAGGATTGGTTGGTCCTGGAGTGCTTCCTTCTGTTCAAGCAACTCAAGCTCCCGCCAATCCCCTTATTGCTATCACTGTCCCCATGGTGGGTGGAACTGGAGGTAATGATGCTTTCTTCCGTCCTTTGATGGGTCTGGTTATGACAGGTAATGAGCATGAGATGTTGAATAAATTCTTGAAGTTGAAACCCCCCGAGTTCTAGGGCACTGAGAGTGAGGATGCATATGAGTTCATCAGCATAGGGTTAAGTTTGTGACGTTTCAGCTTCAAGGTGAGGCTAAGAAGTGATGGAGAGCTTATGTGGAATGCAGATCTTCAGTTTTACCCCAACTTGATTGGACCCAGTTTCATGCTCTATTTTTAGAGAATTATGTGCATCATACTATGAGAGATCGTAAGAAGGATGAGTTCATGGCTTTGGAGCAAGGTGGTATGTATGTGGCTACTTATGAGGCCAAGTTCCATGCCTTCTCTAGATATGCTACGCAATTGGTGACTACTGAGGAAGGGAGGATCCGCTTATTTATTAAGGGACTAAATTCTGAGTTGCAGGTATTATCTGTTCATATGACCTCTTCAGGGAAATGTTTCAATGAGGTAACAGATTTTGTGAAGAAAGTGGAGGGGGTGCGGCGAGACGGTCAGGCCAAGGCATTTGCTAAGAAAGACAAAAATTCAGGAAACTTTCAGGGATCTTCCTCCAGAGGTTCAGGGAGGCCAACACTTGCAGCCTAGACAATTCATTCCGATATGCCTGCCTCTACAGGTAATTACTCTGGAACTCCACCTCAGAATTTGATTCAGGATTGCCAGGGAGCCACGCCTTCGGCGGGAAGCAGGACATCCTTTGATCTTACCTGCTACAACTATGGAGAACCTCGACATATGAGGAGAGATTGTCCCCACCCAGGCATGATGGGTTCGGCACAGCAGCAGACTAGAGAAGTCGTACCCACGGGAAATGGTAATAATTTATGAGGACGTCCACAAGGTGGGCGAGTAGGAAATCAACAAGACCGTGGAGGTCAGGGTAATGGTAATGCAGGCAGAGGTACAGTGCAGTCAGACAGGGAAGTCGCCCTTCCAGACAATATGGCTCAATGCTATGCCATTTTGGGCAGAACGAAGGGGAGGCGTCTGACGTATTGATCACATGTACTATTCTTATATGTGACCGGATGGCTAATGTGTTATTTGATCCGGGCTCTACTTATTTTTATGTATCCATGCGATTACCTCATAATTTGCTGTGATTTGGGATATACTTGATTACCCCATCCATTTTTCTACCCAAGTTGGAAATTCTGTCATAGTACCCATGTCTATCGTTCTTGTCCTATTTTATTTATGGGTTTTCAGACTTGGGATGCTTTAGTGATTTTGGATATGACTGACTTAGATATAATCTTAGGCATGACTTGGTTGTCCCCTTATTATGGTGTGCTTAATTGTAATACTAAGTCTGTAATTCTAGAAATTTTGGGAACGGAAAAATTAGAGTGGGAATGGGTTTACACGCATAAGCAAGCTAAGATCATATCCTCCATTTGGGCTAGAAAACTGGTAGGGCAGGGTTGTTTGGCTTATTTGGCTCATATTCAGGATGTTGAGGTGGAGTTTCAATCTATTGAGTCTATTCCTGTGGTGTCAGAATTAGATAAGTGTCTCCTATTGATTTGCCTGGTATGCCTCCGGATAGAGATATAGATTTTTGCATTGATTTTGAACCTAATACTCGTCCCATTTCCATCCCTCCCTATCGCATGGCTCTGGCAGAATTAAGAGAGCTTAAGGGTCAAATCCAAGAACTTTTTGAAAAAGAATTTGTTCGTCCTAGTGCTTCCCCGTGTGGTGCTCCAGTTTTGTTTGTTAAGAAAAAGGATGGAAGTATGAGGATGTGTATAGATTACTGACAATTGAATAGGGTCACCATTCGAAACAAGTACCCATTGCCTTGAATAGATGATCTTTTTGACCAATTGCAAGGTGCATCAATTTTCTCTAAGATTGATCTAAGGTTTGGTTACCATCAAGTAAATATTATGCCTTAGGATGTGCCCTAGACGACATTTAGAACCCGTTATGGGCACTACGAATTTCTAGTTATGTCGTTTGGGTTGACCAATGCGCCCACAACTTTATGAGTTTAACGAACGGTGTTCAAGCCATTTCTTGATTCGATTGTTATAGTATTTATTGATGACATTTTTGTCTATTCGAAAAGTGAGGAAGAGCATGCTGACCACCTTCGTATTGTTCTGGGTGTTCTTGGGAAACAAAGGTTGTATGCGAAATTTTCTAAGTGCGAATTTTGGTTGACTTCGGTTACATTTTTGGGGCATGTAGTTTCAAAAGAAGAGGTAATGGTAGATCCCCAAAAGATTCATGCTGGTAAGAATTGGGTTCAGCCTATCTCGGTGATGAAAGTTAGGATTTTTGTGGGGCTCTCTAGCTACTATCATTGGTTTGTGAAGAACTTTGCTTCTATTGCCACTCACTTGACAAATTTGACCAAAAAGGAGGCACCCTTTCATTTGACTGAAAAATGTGAGGAGAGCTTTCAAAAGCTCAAGAGAGAAGCTCAAGACTCTCTTGACCACAACACCTATTCTGGCAATACCGGTGGAAGGTAAAGATTTTATAGTTTATTGCGATGCTTCACATTCTGGTTTGGGTGCGGAATTGATGCAGGATAAGAATGTCATAGCCTAATGCATCACGGCAGTTGAAGGTGCATGAGAGGAATTATCCAACGTATGATTTGGAGTTGGCAGCGGTAGTATTTGCTCTTAAAATATCACGACATTATCTTTATGGTGTTAAGTGTGAGGTGCTTACTGATCATCGTAGTTTGCAACATGTGTTCACTCAAAATGATCTAAATTTGAGACAAATAAGGTGGATGGAGCTACTTCAGGATTATGATGTCAACATCCAATACCATCCGGGTAAGGCTAATGTAGTGACAGCCGCTTTGAGTCGAAAAGCTGTGAGTATGGGTAGTCTAGCTTGCTTGAGTGTAACCAAGTGACCTTTGGCTAAGGAAATTCAGACCTAAGAGTCTAAGTTCATGCAGTTGGGCATCTCATAAAAAGGTGGAGTGTTAGATAGCATTGAATTAAGGGCCACGTTCATCGAGGAGATCAAGTCCAGACAATTTGAGGAAGAAAATTTGAAGGAGCTTAGAAACAAGACTGTGATTGGTAAGGCACAAGAGACAACTCTTGATGTGGAAGGTGTGCTCAGTTTTAAAGAAAGTATTTGAGTTCCATGAATAGATGACTTGATTCAGAAATTGTTTACAGAATCCCATGGTTTGCGATATTACATTCATCCGGATGTGACCAAGATGTACCAACATTTGAAACAAATATATTGGTGGCCGGGCATGAAGAAGGATATAGCAGAGTTTGTGGTTGAGTGTCAAAATTGCCAACAAGTAAAGTATGAACACCAAAGGTCTCATACCCCAACCCAAGGTGAGGCGGACAAGTACCATATGAACACATGTTTTACAAGTGACCTATGATGAGAAAGTGAACTACTATGCAGATAGATTTACTAATGAGAAACTACATATACAACACATGTCAACTAGTTGAATCGATACATGTCACAAGTAAAACTATGAATATAGATGATAGATTTACAATGTATACAAACCCTCTAATGAAATCCATGATTGTACCACTATGAAAATATGCATAGTAAATACTCGGCAAAGCCCCAAATCAACCTGGAGCTCACCAACAACCGATGGGTATCATGTGCTTCTATTGGGGGGATCTACTAGTTGAGTACTTGTACATGCAACATGAAATGTTGTGTCCCCAATGAGGGACGTTAGTATGAAAGAATGTACTGAATATGTAAGGCATAATACAACCATATGTAAAATGATAGCTCAGGTGAAACCAAATACAAATAGATAAGGATTTGAGACCACCTTTGCGTATACTTGTGAAATCCTATATGTTACATTCTTTTCTTTACTTTTTTGTGTGTTATAATATTCATAAGACATATGATACAAATGAACAACTGATCAGTGGTAGAAGAGGATGACTCATGGAAGGCATTTGAACACCTGGGATGTTGTCCACATAATTCCAAAAATTGGGATCGACCCATGCTAGGCTTTCGCCCCTGAGCTGCCACCCTTCCATACCAATTGGGATTGACCCATGCTAGGATTTTGCCCCTGAGCTGCCACCCTTCTATACCAATGGGATCAACCAATTCTAGGCATTTTCCCCTAGGCTGCCACCCATAATATATATATATAGCTTCACTTAGATTCTTTAATCTTTGAGATTGTTGTTTTGATGTTCGTAACTGTTTTGAGATTGTTGTTTTGGTGGTCATATCATTGTTGAGATTCAGAACTATGGACCAGTAGTAGAAGACATATGGATATTTATTTACGATAATAACAATGACATGGGAAGCAAATGTGACACCAACGTAAACTTAGGAGCTTATATGACTCAGTAAGTACTTTGACATCTCAAATTGAAGAACATATCAAGTGAACACATTTAACACTCAACCAAGAGATTTGAACTCTATATGATAGCCAAATACTCACTAACTAATATCAAATACAAGGTATACATGAATGTGGAACCAAGGGATAACGTGGGCAGATTCAACTTAAGGACGGATACATATTCCAAGTAAGTACATATAAAATGTACAATAGAGCAAGTAGGGATCTTGTGAGGTAACATTGTAGTCTAACACAATGGGAGTAATAACCAATAAAGGGAACATATGAACATGTGAAAAGATGACATATATGATGGAATAGACAATTGATGCAAGTTGGCAAGATATGGGCATATTGTATATCCAACATATAGCATATGTACCATGTGTAATCTAGGATCATTTTGATTTATATAAGGGGAATAGATGCCAAGGGTACTTTGACGATGAAACAAGTTTAAATCTTGCATGCTAGTACTTGGTAGAGCAAGCGCGTATATTTTACTAATAAACTCACATTAGAGTACTCTTTTTTTATGCTCTAGGGAGTAGGAACTACAACTATGGATCAGTCACTACCAAGGGAACTGATTGAATAACGTTATCAAAGACACTTAATCCAGTTCTAAGCGACAGCAACCGTTAGTCAGTATATAACCCAACTAAATGAGTAAGGGTCGAACCCCACAGGGAGTGGTACATGTTGAAGATTCAAAAGTAAAGTACGAATATGTTCTAATAAACCATAGGAATAGACATTATCAAAGGAAAACATAATTCAATTTAGGGCTGACACGAATGTCAAATAAGGGGGTTTTGGTTTTAGCTATCACCTATAACAATATCAAATAACATGAATTTAACAATAATGAGACGGGTTCTTGGGATGCGATTGGATTATATGCTAAGGTAGACGAATGGGTAATTGCAACTGTTAGTAAATAGTTGTAAATAAGTGACTAAGCTAGACTTTAGTGGGGATTAAATTTCTCTCAAACATTTTACCCCAAATCAAGTTGGTTTCTCTCGAACACCAACAAGCAAGAAAATAAGAACAACCTTTGCTTTAGTCCATTCACTCTCTCGAGCTGAATGTGTGGAAAAGGGTTTAGGATTAACTCTCTTGAGTTGAATCCATGACAACCGAATACCCACAGACCATCAAATCAGTAATCTTGGTTTTAAAACCTCCATCTCGAGCAAGCCAAAAACATGAAGGTAGAATTGCATTTGCAACTACAACCCTTTAAATTAAACCACAATTACTGAATGAAATCACTTCTAAAGAGCATTCAAAATAACAATTAGCAATACCCACAAACTAAATCAACCCATAATCACATAATCACACCCCGAGATTTGGGGTTTTAGCTAGACATCATAAAAAGATAGAAATTGGTACCAAATTGTGTTTCCATCAATTGGGTAAGATTAATTTCATCTTTACAAAAGTCCAAGTTGAAGAATCTCAAAGACCCACTCCCAATTTCTCAAATATGGAAAACTTCAATTCTTCAAAGCTAAGGAAAATATTGTCTCAATACTCTCAGTTCAAAACTCAAAAAATTACTCTAATGAATGTTTAGAATAATTTTTTTATACTAAACATAATGTTTGAAAATGTATTTATAGTCACCAAAAATATGCGAAGGACCATTCGGCGCAGTAAGCTGGGCTTGTCGAATAGGTCAGCGATCCGCCCTTTGGTCAGTTCCATCGACTTTTTGCTTTGGCCTTCAGCATCCTCAAATTTTGTAACTTTGGGCAATCCGACACTGCATCGCGGAACCATTTGGCGATCCGCCGGCTGATCCTCTGTCTCGCCAACTTGATTTTCTCCTTCAGGGCTTGGCACACTGGAACTTTAGGCAAGGTATTGGACATTAGGTAAGTCGCCAAAGGTAATCGGCGATTACCATGCCTTCATTTCTTCATTCTTTCAACTCACTTTGTTCCTTTTTGCAAATTAGTGTCCATGCTTTGTTCCTCAATCCAAATACCTGAAAATCAAGGGTTTTACATCAGTTATTGGCACAAAATAAGCATTTGAGGACACAAAAGGTATCCAAAGAAAGCCCTAAATGAGTCCAAATCGTGGACTCATCAACACCTCCAACTTAAACTTTTACTTGTCCTCAAGTAAAACTCAAGTTCAACAATTCAAAAAGGATGCTTCAAGTAGTGCTACACAAGAATCAATCATGAATGCACACAACAAGACTCAACTTACTCATGCAAGGATCAATTGTGCACTCAAAAATTCAAGTTGTGACTCACAATTATAAAAAATTCTCAAGTTCACAAAGGTTGCTATCCAATCAACACTTGTTTCACTCACTCAATATCACAAAGGTCTTTTCAGGGCTTGTAATGGGGTTGAGTGTAAAGGTATGGTCATTTAGGCTCACTGGCTGCTTTCCTCATGAAATGTGGTGTGAACAACACTTCCTTTCCTTCTCCTCTTCATTTTCATTTATGCTCATAAGTCACCCCATTATTCCTTTTCAATGAAACTTTGGACACCCCATTTCTTTTTGCAACTTTATTTCAAAACTTTTCATTATGTTTCTCTTCTTTTTTTGTATGGAGGGGTTCCATCTTTTTCACAACAATGGATCAATGGAGACTTCTTTGCATTTCTTGATTTACCTTCTCTTTTCACCACACCCCCAACTTAGGCTTTTGGCCTAAGTTGGCTATTCAAACCAACTACATCTCATGAGGATTAAGGGTGAAGGGATAAAGAAAGGTCAAAATTTGCATCAAGTTTCTTCCAAGAAAAGGGGTAAGGCTTAAAGGGTGCTCAACAAAGATCACACACTCACAAGGGAGGCCACAAAAGAGGTATATTATCAATTTATTTCGCTCTTTAAAATTGTTGCCTAAGATCATTTCAAGAGCTCACATCACTTGGTCAAGCGGACCAACGGGAAAATTTTTATGTGTCATCACACATGGTTCACGGTAAGCTCATCACACAAGGCATTGGCACCAAATATCAGAAAAGACTCCACACTTTTGCTTGTGTGCAATGTTCATTAGAAGAGACTCGATTTGATACCCAGCTAGTCACAACGAGATGCAAAAAGTTCACATATTTTCTATGCAACTTCATTTGGCCTCATCGTAGCCGCACATTCATTTGTGTTCAATTTGAGCACTATTCAAGTCATCAATATTGATCAAGATCGATACTCAAATTTGCAAGAGAATAGCCACAATCAAACACAATCAAGATGTGGCACAATTATTTTCCAGAAGGGTCCAAATATCATTTACAATTGAAACAAGGAGTCACAAGCTCAAATATCCACAAAATCAGTATCAAAACACAATATGTAGTTTTAAAAAATCATCAATCACAAGAGGAGGATATGGAAATACCTCACCCCACCACAAACAAAAGAAATTTGTCCTCAAATGCAAGACAATATCCAAAAAGTCAATAAAAGAAGACAGAGAAGGAGGTAAAGAAAAATCATGTCTACATAGTCGCTTTATATGTCAGTGCATCAGTGCTCGGTGTAACACTCTAATCTTGGGCATCAGTACCTAGAGTCACCTCAAAAGTAGTAGGTCCACTAGGCGCTACCATGGACTTCTCTGTCAGCGATGTCTGGATTACCGCTATACAATTGTCTACTCTAGATCTGGCAGATCTCCATATATGCTCTCCTCCCTCACCTCTATCTTATCCTTTTCGGTCTCTGCCTCCGACTTATAAGCTGCTATGCCATCCCTATGTACGTCTTCGGAGGAATCACAGAAGTCTCTGGAGTATCTACATCATCCATTGTCTCTAATAGTGAAGTGAAATATGTAGACTTGAGATATTCTACATCCTTCCTCAAATCTGCCACTTCGGCTTTCATAGTCGTAACCTTAGAAGAATCCCCATGTCTACTCTCACAAGCAACGACTCTCACCATCAAATCATCAATACAAGTCTGGAGGGGGGTTACTATAGTAAGGATGGCACTCTGAATCATCCATGGGATAGATGCCTCAAGTCGGGTAGCCCTCACATCAGCTGAATGAGTGAGGTGCCCCTTCTTCAGGATCATAGCATCAGTAATCCTATTGGGCTGGGCTGCAGTAGAGGTACCGGGGGCCTGGGAGAAAGAATTGGGAGAAGATGTACTTGAAGGACTAGAGGCCGGAAAAGGAAACGATGCATCTGCAGGTATAGAGTCAATCTCCACCTCCAGAGATGTATCCACCGAAGCTTCTCTCCTCTTGTCGGCCTCTTTCTGAGTGTACTCGGCCTCAATATACCGGATGTCAGTGAAGGATGAAGGGGTAACCTCAATATCTCTAGTTGCATCTTGAGAGACTCCAACATGCCGGCACAACTCTGTGATCAGCACCGGGAATGAAAAGGGGGTCTGCCTCTTTTTCTCCCTTATGTCCATCTCTTGTTCTATAAAGAGTCCCATATTAATGCTCCTTTTAGATATGATCGAACCAAGGCAGGCTACCTTAGGATGGTGGAGGATAGACTTGTTCTGGGAAGGCTTGAAGGTGTTGTTGATAAAGCCAAACCATAACCGAGCAATAATATTCAGGTCCTTCTTCTCGATGGGGACCCCTGCCTCGATCCACCTTGGGGTGGTATCCGAAATCAAAGGTGCGAGCCATCCCTTTAAATCATTAAGGGACTGAGTACTAGGCAAGCCCTCATATGCCACTGTAGCACCTAGACCCATGTTGAGTACGATATTAATGTACTAACTGTTACACATTACTTCCTTTCCTCTGACCATGCTAGCCTTCACTGGTCTGAAATCATTGTCCTTCTTTCCCTTGGGTACCAAGTCACCGTATGCGGTATAGAATTCCCTGACCCATGAAAGAATATAGGGGCCTCGGGGCCTGGTGAACTGCTCAAACTGATGGTACTGGAGTGTGTCCCTTACATTGGAGTATTTTCCCTCTAGGCCCTCTGTTGATAGTAGCTTCTCCTCAAGAATAGTATGCAACCCATCAACTTTTAGTATATTAAGTAGCCGGGGAGGAGGAACCACTGGTGGTACTGAAGCTACAGGAGGTGTCGAAGCTGGAAGTGTATCTGCTGGAGAGGTGGCTGCTGGGACTCTAGCTGTGTGGGGGAGAGATCTAGCATGAATCTCCGCTCTCCAGAACAGTAATGGTTGGTCATCCTCCAGCTCAGATAATACAGCTTGGGAGTCAAAGACCTCTCCCTCGCTGCTGAAGTTGTGCTTTGGGACCTCATATATGGGCCTCTTGCCCTTGCCTTTCCTCCCTTTGGAGGCTCTACTCTTCCCTTTTTAGGAGGGTTGGCCCCTTCTTCATTTATAGTTATGCCCCGTGATCTTTTACAAGGAGGCATGTCAAGGTTAGTTCTATCCATATTTGCAAAAATATAGAGGAAAGTTAAAAACATTTCAAGAAAATGCACAAAAAAATAATTGTAGATAGACTCGTCGATCCAGTCGGTGAGTCGCCGAATCAATTTGGCGAGCCAGATCGGGATCAACGAAATGATTGACTCAAAATTTTCTCAAAAAAATGGCATGTCGGCGATGGGAAATGCTTTTCGGCAAATCACCGACAGCATTCAGCGAGCTAGGACTAGCCCGCTGAAAGTTATAGTGCATTTAGGGGTTAAGGGCGTAGAAAGGGCGATCAAGAAGGACTTTCAGCGAATTGTCGAGTGCACTCGGCGATCTCAGGCTTCTCACCGAAAGTTACATAACCAAACTGAAGATTTATCATGATATTAAAGGGGAACTAGGGGGATTCGGCGAACCGCCGAGTGGTTCGGCAGGCTCGACCCAACGTGCCTACTCTAAACCCCAACATCCAAATTCAACCTCTGAGCCCCCGAAAAAAAAATCAAACCATGCACTATTTCAATTAAACTAAGACCCATTACACCCATGTCCCCGAGATACTCAGACTTCTCCTGGTTTGGTCAAATTTGGCCATTTGATGACTTTTTTCCTTAAGAATGATGCCAACCACTCTATCATTGGGCAAATAATGTCATTTGGCACAAATGCGGGTTACTTAGACTTCACCCGACAAGACCCAATAATCAACAAAACACAACCCAACAATTTTAGACCAATTTTAAGCACAAGCAGTTCGGGAATCAACTATATCGTCAATTTAGGCAAGATATTCTAATTAAAATAGGCAATCAAGCATACAATTACGAATCAGAGAGGTCCAGCACACAACACTAAGATAAAAATCATCGCAAATGAGTAGAAAGTGCTAAATATAATTTTGGGGTTCGGAAAACCAACCTTATATGCTGATTAAACAAGTTGACAAGCTAGGTGGCAAAGAATCCAACTCCGAAGTAAAACTTGGCGACTAAAATGTGGTAAGAATACAAAAATAACGGAAAATGTAGTGCGGGTGTGAGTTTGTAAAGTTGAAAAGTGAGGAAATGTGAAAGATTTTAAACTTTTGAAATTTTAAAAGTGAGGAAATAACTCCTTGTGTTGTTGTTGTCTGCCCTAATCATAACGACATTCTTCCATTAAATTGATAAAAGTGTCTTCTTCTTCCTCGTGTTGTTGCTGATCTAGTTGAAATAGAATCCATCACATCTTTGCTCAAGAAAAAATTTCAGGTGGTTTCATTCTTGTGATCGAGTTGTTGCTTCTCTGCTCGAAATTGAATCCAACACCTCTTTGCTTGAGAGAAAATTCAGGGTTTGTTCATCTTCCGATTGAGTTCTTGTGTTTCTTTCATAACTTATATTAATGGCGTTCCTTTCTTGTATTCAAGTTTAAATTACTACGATGGATATCATTTAAGTCTAATTATAAATTCAGTTAATTTTCAAAAGAGACAAAAAAAGATTAGCAGGTGATCATCTGTTACATTGAAATCCAAGTGTAATTACAAGGAAAATCATAAGAAAAAGTCAAAGAAGGTACTATTAGATGGCAATTTTTCCATAAAGTGTGCAACTCGGTGATGTGCCGCGAAATCGTGGCACATTTGATGCTTAATAACTATGAACTAAAACTAGAATCAGGTGAGATTTTAGGATTATTTGATGGGTTTGTTAAATGTGTAGGAAAAATCTGGGTTGTAAATAAAAAAAGCAGAACTGATATTGGCCCAAGTGAAGTTCACGGTCAACTTCACGAACCGTTAACTTCGTTACGGTCCGTGGTTGAGATCGTGAAAGTGGGACATAACTGGGTCTTGAGAAGATGAAGAGCAAGAATAACGAAGTGAAGATCACGGAGGGTTATACGGGCCGTTGTTCTTACCACGAACCATGGTTCCTACCGTGAAGCTGAACCAGTATAAAAGAAAGAAAAAGTTGAAAGAAGGTTGAAACCCAAGTAAAGACTACAGGTGCCTTCATGGGCCGTGGTCCTCACTATGGACCGTGGTGTCTCTGGTGGTACATTTTCCAGTGACCAATTTTGAAGACCCACTCTGGGGAAGCTCCAAGGCAAGACCACAGAGTGTTTCACGGTCCGTGAAGCCCTTGACGGGTCGTGGTAGTGGCCGTGACAAGGCCTGACAACTCAGTCCTAATTTGATTAGGAATCATTTTAAACATTCTATTTTGAATTACTTTAGGTCGTTTTGTGGATGATTATGGATCACCTGACGTTTCACAATGAGGAACAGAGAAAAACTTTAATTTTAGATTTTGGATTCAGATTATTGTCATCGATGGGACGTTGTTCATTTCGATCTTGAGACTATCAAGTGGTTATTGATTTACCAATTATTTTTGTAAGTAATTCTTAACATGTTTTCATTATCTATTATTGATTCTTTGCATAAGAACATGAGTGACTAAACATCACGACTGGGTGTGTGGGATCTATGATGATATTCTAGTTGCGATTCCGTAAAATGAGTAAAAGGCAATCTTTGTTTACAACTTGTAGTTTACAACTTTCATTATCATTTTAGTCTATTGAGTGCACGCTTTAGACAGGCCTGTATCTGGTGTTTGTTTGAGAGAAAAGCATCAGTTGGGAAAAAGCTAAACTAAGTTTTTGAATCGGAGTTAAAGTTGGATTTCGAGAGAAGGGATCTTTAACACCATATCAAATTAAGCGAAGTCCAATATCGATAACACTTAAGTTCGAGAGAATTAGAGTGAATATTATCTAATTAGGGTGAGAAGCGTTAGATTTATTTAATTCGCAAAGAGTCTGTAAACATTGATTTACTTGAAACTCAATTTACAGGAAAGCGTTATAATTGATGTCATAGTAAACACAAAACCTGGTTTCTTTAAATTAATTGAATCAACTTACAATGAGATCTTTTGTGAACCGTGTAACTAAGTTTTGACTAGAAGTGCTTGCTGATAGAATACTTTTCAATTAATCCCAATTTTACTTTCCTTGTTAATTGTTTAGGAAATAGTAACGACAATTGAGTAAACACGATAGTGAAACTTTATCTGTAAAGAAATTCTCTGTGGGATCGACCTCAACTCTGGTTGAGTTCTGTAAATTGACAATGACCGTTTACACTCCTTATTTGGAGTGTAAGTTTGGACGTATCAAATTTTGGCGTCGCTGCCGGGGAATTTCAATTCAGAAGTGTTTTACTAGCTTTTATTCAATTTGTAGTTATATTTCCTAATTTTACATTTTGTTCTGTGTTTTTGTCTCTTTCAGGTGAGTGCTACTGTGTATTCCAAGTACCAAGAGTAAAGGAGTTCCATTGATCCATTATGACTCAGAACTCAAAAAGACTCTTCGAAAAATGGTGAATGCACAAAAACTAGAGGCACAAAAACAAAGGTTGGGACTAGAAGCTGAAGCAGCTGGAAGATGTGTTCAGCAGAACGGCGGTAACAACCAACCTAGGGTGGTAGATGAGAATAGAGGAGTGGATGGATTGATCTCTCCCCAGCGCCAACCAATAGCTCCAAGGGGTAAAGCTCAGCATCCAGCGCACATGATGTATGATGAAGATGATGCATATTTGGATGGAGCTGGAGCCACTGGAGCGATAGTGTTACCTGCACTACCTCCAGGTGTTAAGTTCACAATCACCAGCACTATGATTCAATTGTTGAACCTTAAAGGTATGTTTAGGGGTGCAGTTGGTGATGTAAGTCACAAGAGATTCCTGTGGTAAACCAAACAACAATGAGATTGAGGTTGTTTCCATTGTCTCTTACTGGAGAGGCGACTAACTGGTTGAATGAGATGCCAGATGACTCCATCAGAACTTGGAATGAGTTGAAGAAAGCTTTCCTGGAACGATTGTTCCCAGAATCAAAAGAGTTGCAGATGAAGGATGAAATTAGTACACATAAGCAGCTATCAGGAGAAGCAATGCATGATACTTGGTGGAGGTTTAACAAAAAATTGAAGAAATGCCCCAACCATGATCTTACCGAAAGGAATCTTAAACAGGCCTTTTATAGGTCTCTGAATTATGTTACTAAACCTGTTGTTGATGCAGTTTGTCGAGGCTCATTTATGGGGAAGCCACTTGCAGAGAGCATGCAACTATTAGATGATGTCTCAAAGAACAAAAGAGCATGGTACACTAGAGATACAGAGGTAGGAGAGCTTGGGTATTCATTTGAGCTTTCAGTTGAACAAAGGAAGAGAGAAGAAGAAAGGGACCAAGACATGGCACATGTGAGGACTCAAATAGACTTGCTCACAAAGCACATTGTTGCCAAATATGAAAAAGTGAATGTTGTGGGACAGCAAAACCGGGAAGATCAGGATCTTGACATTGATGAGGAAGCTAACTATTTGGGGAATCAAGGAGGTTTCCAGAATTATAACTCTGGATATCAGTGTTACAATTCTGTAAATGCAAGTCGGAGTTATGCTAGGGATAGTCAGTATGAAAGGCCAGCAAATAGAGATCAAGGAAACTAGCAAAACAGAGAAGGGTATAGGAATGACCGCAGTGGTGTATATGTACCTCCAGGTAATAGAGACCGGGCGAATGGTAGTTCTAGCGGGTCTAAGCTTGAGGAAATGATGGCTAAGGTACTTTAAAAGGTTGAGTCAACCGATGCAGGGGTGAAAGAAATGAGAGGTGACTTCTCGAGCATGAGTCAGTTGGTGGACTCCCACACCACTTCCATTAAACAAATAGAGCAGCAGTTGGGGAAACTCTCATCCTCAATGAATCATAGAAAGAACGGATCACTACCAAGTGATACCATTCAAAATCCCAAGAAGGACGGACACTGCATGGCCATTACCACCAGGAGTTGTAAAGTTCTATCTGACCCTATTTCTGCAGGTACCAAGTATGAACAGGTCTTGGAGCAAGCTAGCATAGAGGAGGATGAAAATATACATGTAGATGATCTAGGAGAAACTCAAGAATTTCAACCTAAAGCAACACATTCGAGAGGAAAAGAGAAAGAGGTTCAGGAACACATGCCCTTACAACAGATTCCTAGGTCACCTCCTCCTTTCCCTCAAAGGCTCCAAAATAAAACTGAAGATGGAAAATTTATGAAATTCATCACCATGCTTTACAACTTTCAGTAAACAATCCATTGGTCGAAGCCCTGGAGCAGATGCCAGGATATGCCAAGTTCATGAAAGACTTGGTCACCAAGAAAAGAGCTGTAAGTCATGATTTCTCTAATGATTTTCATCATTGCAGTGCCATTGCTACCAGATCTCTGGTGCCAAAAAAGGAGGATCCAGGTGCATTCACAATACCATGCACCATTGGGTCAATCAAGTTTGAAAAAGCTTTATGTGATCTGATGGCTTTAGCCATTTATAAAAAAAGTTAGGTTTGGGAGTACCAAAACCTACAGCAATGAGGTTTATGATGGCTGATAGGTCAGTAAAGACACCAGTGGGAATCCTGTGTGATGTACTGGTAAAGGTGGACACTTTCATCTTTCCAGCTGATTTTATGATTCTGGATTGCGAAGTGGATTTTGAGGTTCCCATAATCTTGGGAAGACCCTTTTTGGCCACGGGAAGAGCTTTAGTGGATGTTGAGAGAGGATGGTTGAAGTTCAGACTCAACACAGATGAGGTAAGGTTCAATATTTGCAGGTCAATGAAACAACCACGAGATATGAATGTGATATCTGCAATAGAGATGGTCACTGATGAAGACATGAGGGTACCCATAGAAGAGAGAATGGTTGTTGAAACATTAGAAGAAGCACTGATAAACTTTGATGCTGATTTCCTGTCTGACTATGTAGAGACCGTGAATGCCTTGCAGGGTATGGGAGCACATTTATATGCTCCAAATAAATTGGATTTGGACTTGAAAAACAGGCCAAGCCCCCAAGCGAAACTATCCATTGAGGAGCCACCAGTGTTAGAGCTGAAACAGCTACCCACTCACCTCAGGTATGCATTCTTGGGTACTAATAACACTTTACCTGTGATATTGACTGCAGATTTGAATGAAGAGAAGGTACAAGAGGTGATCAAGGTACTAAAAAGATACAAAAGAGCCATTGGATGGACCATTGCTGATATAATTGGGATACCTCCAAGTATTTGCACGCATAAGATTCAACTTGAGGAAGACTGCAGCCCGAGTATTGAACACCAACGGAAGTTGAACCCACCTATGCAAGAGGTGGTTAAGAAAGAAATAATCAAATGGTTAGATGTTGGGGCGGTCTACCCTATCTCTGATAGCCACTAGGTCAGTCCAGTGCAATGTGGACCTATAAATGGAGGCATGACTATGCTAGCAAATGCCAAGAATGAATTAGTCCCACAGAGACCGGTCACTGGATGGCGAGTATGCATGGATTATAGGAAGCTGAACAAGTGGACTTTGAGGGATCATTTCCCTATGCCTTTCATGGACCAGATGCTCGACAGGTTGGCAGGTAAAGGATGGTATTGTTTCTTAGATGGATACTCTAGGTACAACCAGACATCAATTGCACCTGAATATCAGGAAAAGACCACCTTCACATGTCCTTATGGCACGTTTGCATTTAAACGCATACAATTTGGAGTATGTAATGCACCAGCCACATTTCAAAGGTGTATGATGTCCATCTTTTCATACATGGTTGAGGACACTCTAGAGGTATTTATGGATGACTTCTCTGTAGTAGGTGGTACTTTTGATGATTGATTGTTGAATCTTAACAGCTCTTTACAGAGATGTGAGGAAGCCAACTTAGTGCTAAATTGGGAGAAGTGCCACTTCATGGTAAAAGAGGGCATAGTTCTTGGACACAAGGTGTCACAGAAAGGAATTGAGGTCGACAAGGCTAAGATTGAGGTGATTGAAAAATTACCCTCGCCAATCTGTGTGAAGGGTGTTCGAAGCTTCCTAGGACACGCCGGATTCTACAGGCGTTTCATCAAAGACTTCTCCAAAATTGCACACCCCATGTGCAAGATTTTAGAGAAGGAGGTGAAATTTGTCTTTGATGAGGCATGCCTTAAAGCTTTTGAGTGCCTAAAAGAGAGGCTGATTTCAGCACCAGTGATTATTGGCCTAGACTGGGCGGAGCCATTTGAGGTGATGTGTGATGCTAGTGGGACTGCGTTAGGAGTTGTGTTGGGACAGAAGCGCAACAGGATGTTCCATCCAATTTACTATGCTAGTAAGTCGCTAAATGGGGCACAACAAAACTACATAGTCACTGAACAAGAACTATTGGCTGTACTGAATGTTTTTGAAAAGTTCAGAGCTTATCTGCTGGGCACTAAGGTGATAGTTCACACAGACCATGCTGCCTTGAGATATCTCATGGCAAAGAAATATGCCAAGCCTAGGTTGATCCGATGGGTATTGCCTCTCCAAGAGTTTGACTTCGAAGTGAAAGACATGAGAGGTTGTGAGAACCAAGTAGTTGATCACCTGTCTAGGTTGGAAGCTGCAAACAAGGAATAAATTGAGCTCGCGATAGATGAAACATTCCCGGATGAGCAGGTATTAGCTGCTACTCTTGACCTTATTCCTTGGTTTACTGACTATGCTAATTTTCTGGTCAGTGATTTAATGCCTGAAGGACTAACATATCATCAAAGGAAAAGGTTCTTGCATGATGTAGGCAAGTACTTTTGGGATGAACCATATTTGTACAGGGTGTGTCCTGACAATATAATTAGGCGATGTGTTCCGGAAGCTGAAATGTTGCACATTTTGGAGGCATGTCATTCATCTCCAATTGGCGGTCATCATGGTGGTGCTCGAACAGCTCACAAGATACTTCAGTGTAGGTATTACTGGCCCACAATTCATCAAGATGCAGTGGACATAGTAAGGAGTTGTGATGTGTGCCAGCGGCAATGAGCCATCTCTCGGCGCCATGAGTTACCCATGACACCTATTCTGGAGGTGGAATTGTTTGATGTGTGGGGGTATTGACTTCGTGGGTCACTTTGTGAGTTCATATGGGAAGAAATATATATTGGTGGCTGTGGACTATGTGTCCAAATGGGTTGAAGCAGGTGCATTATCTGAGAATGATGGAAAGAGTGTCGCTAGGTTCTTGAAAAAGAACATCTTCTCAAGGTTTGGAACATCCAGAGCCATTATCAGTGATGGGGGGTCTCACTTCTGCAACAAAGTTTTTAGTGCACTTCTGACCAAGTATGGAGTAAAACAGCACAAGGTGGAAACACCTTATCACCCACAGACTAGTGTTCAAGTGGAAGTTTCCAACAGAGAAATTAAAGCAATCTTGGCAAAGACAATAAATGCCAACATGACAGATTGGGCACGAAAGCTAGATGATGCCCTATGGGCATATCGGACAGCTTTCAAGACACCTATTGGTATGTCTCCATATCAATTGGTGTTTGGAAAGGCGTATCATTTGCTAATTGAGCTTGAGCGTAGAGCACTCTGGGCGTTGAAGAAGATGAATCTAAATTGGAGCGAAACCGCAAACTTGAGACTAAATTAGATCAATGAGATGGATGAATTTTGTCTGAGGGCCTATGAGAGGGCTGCGCTGTATAAGGAGAGGATAAAGCTATATTATGACAAGCATATTGAGAAAAGGAGCTTTACTCTTGGTGACTTGGTGTTACTTTTCAACTCCAGACTGCGTCTGTTTCCAGGAAAACTGAGGTCTAAATGGTCTGGACCTTTTAAGCTCACACATGTTTTTCAATCTGGTGTTATTGAACTGGAAAATGAGAAAGGCGAGAGGTTCAAAGTTAATGGTCAGCGAATCAAGGCATATTTGGGTGTTCCTGAGGATGTGAAGATTGTGGAGGAATGTAAACTTGATGAAGTCTGAGTAATCAAGTAACATGCGTCGCGCCGCGACGTTAAATTGTGCGCTGCTTGGGAGTCAACCCAAGATGTAATTATATTAGGTATGTTTCCCTTTTCCTTATTTCCTTTATTTTTATAGAGTCACGGTGTGCTGATCTGTGCAGGAGAGAATAAGGGGGAAAATGCAGAACTTGGTGTAGACTGAACTTCACGGTCGGTCTAACGAACCGTATAGCACTTCACGGGCACTATCACGATCCGTCAACTTGAGGACTAGGTTTGGAAGCTATTGGAAATTGCATAAAATAGGGTTCACGGAACGTCATATAGTGTACGAGCCGTCTAACCTCTCGTGAACCTCAGGTAGGAATCTCAATTCAAGTCAACATCACGGATAGTTTCACGGACCTTGATTCCTTTCACGGGCAAAGTCACGGTCCGTCGTCTGCACCAGGTAAGTTTCTTTGCCAAGGTATTGTCACGGACAGATCCACGGACCGTGATGTCTTTCACCGGAAGTTTCAAGGCCCGTAATCCACTACCCAATAACACGAATTACCCGACCCGACTTGCACGTAACCCAACTCATAAATTAAAACGTATTTATTGATTCCTATATATATAAAAAAATTGATCATCATTCATCAATAAATCCTACATCTACCCAAGTGTGTCAAGCTATTTCCCAATTTTGGTTTCTTCAATCCAAGTAAGTTGATTTTCAATGGTTTGCACCGTTACATCTTGTCTATAATTATTTCGAGTTTCTTGACTTCATCATGCTTTTGTGATGATTAATTGCTAACTATTACTTAATTGGAGTAGGTAAGTCGAAATTGGAAATTTGTAGTTATTATGGTGTGTTGGTCGATCACAGGGGGGTCAAATTTGTAGGTTAGGTGAAGAAATTTAGGTTACTTAATTTAGTTGAATAAGAAGTAGGGTAGGGTTTAAAGTATGAGAACATTCTGTATTTGTACAACAATGGGGATTAAGTGCAAAAATTTGATGTTGGGAAGAAGGTGACTGACCTATTGCCCAGTGTAAGACTACGACAGGTTGTACAGACAGTGAAAGACATCACGGGTCGTGCAACTTTTCGTAGACCACACTTGCAATCAACCCAACCCTCTGTGGTCCTCAGTTGAAGTTCACGGGCAGTATCACGGACCGTGGTTCTCTCCACGGGCCGTGAAACCTTCCGTCAACATCTCTTGGGTTAAATGGCCAACGATTCCTTGTGCACTCTGATCCTGTTTAAACTCCACGAGGGATATCACGGGCCGTGGTTTATACCACGGCCCATTCAAGATCTCGTAGAGTGCCCTTGTTTGTATTTTTTTTTTTTCGGTATTCAGTTTTTGTTAATATTATGATTTTGTGGCCCTTCTCAATGATAGATTGGGTGACGGCATTCTTAAGGCAAGGCGTCACAGTGATATTACACAGGGGAAGTCTGAGTACCCGCTAGTTTGTCATTTTATTGATGATGGTACTGAATTGGTGTGTTGCTTCTCAGGTACAATGGGGCCATGAAGAAAGAATACTAACAAACCTGCTCACGTCACTGCTTCACAATTAGAGGGTCATAACGACTCCGAAGCGAGTGGGTCTGAGGTGCAAATAAATGTTACACCTGAAGATCACTCGCCTCGAGCTACTAGATCATTGGCTAGGAGAGCTATTCTCTAGGACTCTCCTCCCCAATCTGAAGAAAGAGGTAGTAGTTCCGATAATGGGGAAAACTCGGTTAGTCAAACTGATGCTGCTGCTGGTAACCAATCTGCAGATGACTCGGGGGACAGTGCTGAATCTTAAAGCGGTTATCAGGCCGACACACGTACTTCTCCAGCTGTGGCTACCACAGAAGCTGAAATTGGTGTACGAGAGGAAGCAGTTAATAGAGAAGAGGAGGAGGAAATCACCAATGATGACACCATGGTGATGTATGTGAACGCTCAGTAATCTAATCCTACATTGAAACCACAGCTGATTGCTTGTTATCACTCCATGTGGACTGTCAACAGATCTAAAGAGTTCTTCAACAATGGTATGATGAATAAAACTAGGGGTTTCAAGAATCGAGCAATTATGCCTGAGACTAAGGTGGTGGTAGTTGATATCAAAGAATTCTCGGACATCTATCAGTTATTTCATCTCCATCAGTTCGACTGGATGGACAATGCACCTGGTGAATATTCTAGCCACCTGACCAGAGAATTTTATTCCTCTTATGCAGCTACATTGATGAATTTTGTTGCGGATACAGAAACCACGAAGTGTGGACAGAAGGACATGGCTAGTACCTGGGGTCCACTCAACTCAATCATAGTTAGGGGCAAATCAATAGATATTTCTGAGGCGTCGATTAACAGTATGTTGTACCGCCCGGAATACTCTGCACCCATTTCAGTTGGCCTTTTCGAGGGTAAACATCATGAGGTCACCAGTGATGCTACAATGGAATATCAGACTTCTCGAGATTAGGTTTTACGCTGGCTTGCGAAGAAAATTGCCATAGATGGGGAAAATGCAGTTTGGGTCACCAAAACTCCAACACTTATCACTAAAACTTCGCTGTCTTTTCCAACCAAGGTTTGGTGGGCTATTGTCCGAGCGCAATTGAGACCAACAGCTAATGATAACACTGTGTCCCCTTCCCTGGCCTCGTTAGTAGCATGACTTATGGTAGGTTACCCGGTCAATGCGGGATGGATAATAGCTATTGAGATGAAAGACAGGGCGCTAAATGAGAGAGTTGTACTTCCTTTTCCCTGTCTGATAGGGAAATTATGTCGAGGAGCAAACATTCCTCCGAACAACCTAGTTGACAGATGGGGTGAAGCATTCAGTCTAACCCAGGTTTCAAAAATCAAGGATGTCGCGAACCATCTCTTTGGTGAGAAATGTGCCGTTGTGGGTACTTTAGTTGTTGTTCCACATGACCCACTTGATATCCCCCAGGTAGATAGAGATCCAGAACAGGGAGAGTCATCACAACCGTCCACAGAGGCACCACCACCTCCAGCTTCAGCCTCCCAGACTCCGGGTACCTTTGTTACTATCCCTATGCTTTTTCTTGAGAAATTGGTTGCAGATCAGTGCCAGACCAGGACATTGGTAGACCAGATTGTGCTTCGGATGCCCAAGCTGATAGAGACAAAGGTATTAGCTGCGAAAAAGGAGATCAAAGATGAGATGAGGATGGAGCTATCAGTCTTAAAGGACATAATGGATGGTTTGGAGAACCTTGTTCAGGATCGCTTCTAGGCTACCGGTTCAGCAGATACTGAAGAGTTTAGAGCCTAGTTGGCCGAGATGCGCAGTCAAATTACTAAGTTGGTTGAAAAGCCAGCACAGGTGCCCACTCCGGTCATGCCAGAGTTGTTAATGCAAATATTAAGTCATTCACCCTCTACTCAAACAATCGAAGATCTTTGAGGAGCACCCCCTACAAGTAAATCCGGCAAGAGAAAACACATAGCTGGAGAACTTGATGAGGAGACTTCTACTGACCCAGCGAGAGAGGCAAGAAGGCAAGAAAAGAGAGCTCGTAGAGCATCAAAGAGGGAAGCTAAGGAGAAGAAAGCCCTTGAATAACAACAGCCAGATGCAACCTTAGTTGGAGCTTTTAGTAGTGGCGCACCTGCTTCGACTAATGAGGACCACACTAATTATGTTCCGAGACCTGAGAGTGCACCCATTGATAAGGATGCCAATGCTGATCCGACGACCGGCGTCTAGAGCGCCGCAGGTATGAGCCCTCCTCATAGCCTGTGTATTTGATTGTTTTATCTCAACTTTGAGGACAAAGTCCTTTGTATTTGGGGAGGGGGTGGTCAGCAACCGTCCATAGCTGTTAGAAAAATGGAGGTTGTCTCTTTGTATTACTGTTGTGGGTGTTTTATGTATTGAGTTGTACAACTGATATGCTCAAATTACACCTCCTTAAAGAGGCAGAAGCGATCATTATCAAGTAAAGAACCCAATTTGTAGGTTGGGGTCGATCCCACGAGGAAAATGGTTTAGACTTTACTTTAACCAACAATTATATTCAATTAGTCAAATTACTTTCAAAAAAAAGTAATTTAAAGGGGGGGTTTTGTTAAACAAATTGTAAGGATTCAATAGGTAATCAATAATCAAAAGTCAATTTTGGTTGTTATCAAGATGAGAGAAATAATTAGGGTATACGTGTTCCCCACAAGCTCATAACGCAGTAATCCTAGTAATAGCAATCCTCTCCTAGTGTACTACATGCAAAGTGATAAGTTAGGTATCT
>JAJOOO010024740.1:0-46737 GCA_029582685.1 Solanum piurae
AAAATATTTTATATATATATATATATATATATATATATATATATATATATATATAAATACTATATTAAACCATCCCTACTTAAAACAACTTAAAAATGAATTACCTAAGTTAACCCACCTGTTGGCTGAGACTTGACAAAATGCAAACCTTAACTCACGCCCACCACTCATGAATCGTGAGTGGACCTACGGGTCGTGCTACTGGTATGTAGGTAAAGGGCCTGACCCACGACCCCTACCTACGGGGTGTGGGTTCATCTACTGGCGGTAGGTGCCATCCGTAGGTGGCCCTCTTTTGGGTAGTTTTTGAGTTCTTTGGGGTCTTGGGGCTTAGGCTTTAGGTTCCTCTTCAAGGACCCTTGGTTGGTCCTTGGGGAGTCGTACCTTGACGTTTAACCCCTAAATCCCTCAATCTAAACTCAAGAAGACATTTTACAACTTCAAATCCCATAACAAACTAAAAACAAACTCGTTAGGCTCTAGTTTCACCTACTAGTTTTCCAGGTTGTTACAATAAGAAGTTATTGGGATAGGTTCTCTAGGTTTATGAGAAGTGTTCCGAATTACCACATTGATAATTAGTCATTGAAGAAGTATTTCTATAGAGGACATGATGACAATGGAAGAGCTGTGTTAGATACAATTGTTGGAGGATTATATGGTGAGTGCACTTTTGAGGAGATCGCTAAAAAATATGAGAGGATTTCCTAAAATAATAAGGCGTGGAGCACTATAAAGGATAGTACTGGTAGAAGCACGTTCGCTGTCCAAACTGCACCTAATCAATCTAATGATGAAACTCGTGAATAGATGGCTCAAATGAGGACATAACTTGGTTTGGTCTTGAAACATGTGAGTGGTAATGCAGAAAAAGTAAATGATGTTAATTATCTGACTAGATCTGCACAACCACCAGTTGAGGAGTACTACTATGATGAGGATGCAAATTTGGTTATTGATTAGACAGGGGGTTTCTGAACCAACGCCTAAGGTTCCAACATGGATAATTGGTACCAAGTTTAAGGAAACCAAGGTCATAACTAAGGAAACTACAACCGTGAGGGTAACTATGTCTAGGATGATAACTATAATCGTGACAATAATTACAACCGGAACAATTATGACAATATGAATGATAAGGTTGGACCCTATGTTCCTCCTGATAATAGAGAGGGTGGTAATAGTATGTCACGCATTGAGGATATGATGCAAAAATGATGAAGAGGTTTGATGCAACTGATGAGAATGTGAAAGAGATGCGAATCGACTTGTCTGGAATCGGTCAAAAAGTTGATGCCCATGCAGTGTCAATCAAGTAACTTGAGCAGCAGTTTAGTTAGTTTTCCACCAATGTGAACCCACATCAGCCTGTCACACTTCGTAGCAACACAATTCAGAATCTGAAAAATCATGGGCATTTTATGGCAGTCACTACTCGTGGAGGAAAGCAGACCATTGACCCCCCCATGCCGTCTGAGGTTGAAAAGGTGATAGAGAAAGATGAGGATGAGATGGAGGTTACTGAAATTCCAAAATATGATACAGAAAAAAAAAACCGAGGTGACCCCAAAAGTAGTTCCCATACCTAGAACTCCACCTCCATTCCCGCAGAGATTGATGAAAAAGATTGAAGAGGGAAAATACCACAGGTTCATAGCTATGTTGAAGCAACTTTCCATAAATGTCCCGTTGATAGAAGCTTTGGAACAAATGCCTGGGTATGCTAAATTCATGAAAGACTTGGTGACCAAAAAGAGGGCTGTTAGTTTTGAGAATGATGAGAGGCTGCAACATTGTAGTGCTATTGCTATTAGGTCACTTGTGCAAAAGAAAGAGGATCCTGGAGCTTTTACTATTGCTTGTACCATTGGGATTTTACACTTTGCAAAAGCTTTGTGTAATTTAGGTGCCAACATTAATTTGATGCCATTGTCCATCTACAAGAAGTTGGGTTTAGGGGCTCCAAAACTGACTACGATACGTCTACTTATGGCCGACAGAACTGTGAAGAGGCCCATTGGAGTGCTCTAAGATGCCCTTGTGAAAGTGGAGTCATTCATCTTTCCAACAGATTTTGTGATAATTGAATATGAGGTTGATTTTGAGGCCCCCATCATCTTAGGGAGCCCATTCCTTACTATCGGGCGTGTTTTAGTCGATATGGAGAGAGGGCAGATGAAATTCCGACTGAACAATGAGGTAACTTTTAACATTTGTAGGTCTATGAAGCAGAAAAGTGATCTTAAATCTGTATCGGTGGTAAATCACATTGTGGAAAAAGATTCGGAAGTGTCTATTGAAGAGAGGTTGGGTGTTGATGCACTAGCAGCGGTAATGATGAATTTTGACAGTGATGGTATTGAAGACTATGATGAACTAGTTGCCGCACTTGATAGGTTTGAATTATGTTCCAAACCAAATAGATTGGAGTTCGATATGAAGAATCGAGATTCTCCTCCTGCAAAACCATCTGTAGATGAGCATCCAAAATTGGAACTCAAGGCTCTACCATCCCACTTGATGTATGTATTCTTGGCGAAAGATCACAGTTTACCAGTAACCATTGCTGCTGATTTGAGCAGAGAGCTAGTAGAGGACTTGGTATCTATATTGAAGATGTTTAAGAGGGTTGTATGATGTACTATTGTGGAAATTATTGGGATTCCACCGTGCATTTGTTCTCACAAAATCCAACTCATGCCGGACAGTAAGACAAGTATTGAGCATCAAAGGAGAGTGAATCCCCCTATGCAAAAGGTTGTGAAAAAGTAGATCATTAAGTGGTTGGATGCTGGAGTCATATATCCCATCACTGATACTAGTTGGGTTTGTCTAGTTTAGTGTGTGCCCAAGAAATGAGGAATCACCGTGGTTCTGAATGCTAAAACTGAGCTTATTCTAATGAGGCTAATTACTAGTTGGAGAGTGTGCATGGACTACAACAAGCTAAACACATGGATAGAAAAACGACCACTTCCCAATGCTATTTATGGATTTGATGCTAGATCGTCTCGCTGATAAGGATTGGTATTGTTTTCTAGATAGGTATTCGGGGTACAATCAAATATCCATAGTTTCGGAAGATTAAAAGAAAACCACCTTCACTTCTCCTTATGGGACTTTCACCTTCAAAAGGATGCCATTTGGGTTGTGTAATTCTCCTGCGACTTTTCAGAGGTGTATGATGTCGATATTCTCAGATATGGTGAAGGACACGATTGAGGTATATATGGATGATTTTTGTATGGTATGTGATATGTTTGATGGTTTCTAATGCCTCTCGTCGACGAACTTAAAATATGTGAAGAGTGCAATCTTGTACTCAATTGGGAGAAGTGCCACTTTATGATAAAAGAGGGTATAGTGCAAGGTCATCGTATTTCACAGAAAGGTATTGAGGTTGATAGAGCCACAGTTGAGGTAATATAAAAGCTTCTACCACCATCTGTGTCAAAGGTGTTCAGAGTTTTCTTGGGCATGTAGGTTTCTACTAGAGTTTCATAAAAGATTTCTTGAAAATTGCACACCCATTGTGCAAACTACTCGGAAAGGAGTGTAAGTTTGTTTTTGAGGATGCTTGTCTGAGAGCATTTGGAGAGTTGAAGACCAAGTTAACTTACGCACCTATTATTATTTCACCAGATTTGGGACAACTGTTTGAAGTGATGTGTGATGGGATTGGGGTGGCGCTTGGGGTAGTATTAGGACAAAGGCGGGAGAAGATTCTTCATCCGATATACTATGCAAGCAAAGCTCTGAATGCGGCGCAAAAAGAACTACACTGTGAATGAACATGAACTCATTCCTGTAGTTTTCGTATTCAAGAAATTTAGGTCTTACTTGCTTGGTTCTAAGGTCATAGTGCATACTGAACATTTTGCATTGAGGTATCTGATGGCTAAAAAGGATGCAAAACAAAGGTTGATTAGATGGGTGCTTTTATTGCAAGACTTCGAGTTTGAAGTAAAGGACAGAAAAGGGACAGAAAACCAGGTTGCTGATCCTTTGTCCAGATTAGAGGAGGAAGCTATGATGAAGTGTGAGGATGGAGTTGAGATTAATGATGTGTTCCCTGATGAACAAGTATTGGCTGCCTCTTATGATCTTATCCCTTTGTTCGCAAATTTTGCTAATTTCTTGGCAAGTGTTTTGTTTCCTTCAGATTTGTCATTCCACCAAAGAAAAAAAATTCATGTCTGATGTGAAGAAATTCTTTCGGGATGAGCCTTACTTGTTTTGTGTTTTTACTGATGGGATTATTCGTCGCTGTGTGCTCGAGGTTGAGATTATGAGTATACTAGAGGTGTGTCATTCATCGCATGTTGGTGGGCACCAAAGTGGTATACGAACTGCTCATAAAATTTTATAGTTTGGGTATTACTGGCCTCCCATCCACCATGATGCTCATGATTTCGCCAAGTCTTGTGACCGTTGCCAACGAGAGGGAGGAATTTCAAAATGGAAAGAACTACCGATGCATCCAATATTGGTGATTAATCCTTTTGATTTTTGGGGTCTTGATTTTATGGGTCCTTTTGTGAGTTCGAATGGGATGAAGTACATTCTTGATGCAGTTGACTATGTATCAAAATTGGTGGAGGCAGTTGCGCTTTTCAACAATGAGTGTAAAAGTGTCATCGCAATCCTGAAAAAGAATATCTTCTCCATATTTGGAACACCAAGGGAAATCATAAGCAATGGAGGTTCTCACTTTTTTAATAAATTGTTTGAGGTGTTGCTTGAGAAGTATTGTGTTCGTCACAGTGTAGCAACCCCGTATCATCTGCATTCAAGTGGGCAAGTTGAAGTGTCGAATCGCGAGATAAAGCAAATTCTTGCAAAGATCGTAAATGCTAACAGAACTGACTGGTCGAGGAGGCTTGATGATGCTCTATTGGCTTATCACACTACTTTCAAAACTCCCATAGGTATGTCCCCCTACTAACTTTTATATGGGAAATCTTGCCATTTTCCTGTAGAGCTAGAGCACAAAGCTATGTGGGTGCGAAAGAAGTTGAATCTGGATTGGGGCGCTGCATTAAGTCAAAGAATGCATGACTTGAATGAACTTGATTAGTTTCGCCTAAAAGCATATGAGTGTTCAGTCTTGCACAAGGAGAAGATGAAGAATTACCATGATCAAAAGATCAAAAATCTTGAATTCGTTGTTGGTCATTTGGTGCTCTTATTTAATTCATGGTTGCGTTTGTTTCCTGGCAAGCTCAAGTCCAAGTGTACCGGGCCATTCAAAGTAGCTCAAGTATTTCCACTTGGAGCAGTTGAGCTCGAGAACAATGAAGGAACAAGGTTCAAGTTGAACGACCAGAGGATCAAAATCTACTTAGGGAAATATGAGAGTATAAATGAAGTGATAGAGGCTTGGCACCTTGATGAAGTCTGAGAAATAGAGGTGTTTGCGTCGTACCGCGATGTTAAATCAAACGCTGCTTCGGAGGCAACCGAAGATGTACAATCTAGCCAACTATACGAGTTTGCTTTTGATATAGGAGTTTGCTTTTGATATAAGAGTTTTTCTTCTTTCTTTTTGATTTTGTAGCTCTTTAGGTAGGTGTTTATTAATTTTTTATTTTCAGTGTTTGCTTGATATAGAATAGAGTCTGTGTTTAAAAAGTGTCCAGAAAATGTAAAAAGGAAGGCCCAATGTTTGCTACGTGTGTAGGGACAAAAAGGCAAAAATCTACAGAAATTAAGTTGTTGAAGTGGTCTACGGATCCCTTTGACGATTTGTCGGTCAATTCACGGACCGTGGATGGCATCCGTAGACCCCGAGTATGTTTTTTTATTTTTACCAAGTGTTGGAGTGACCTACGGACCCCATAGACGGACCGTAGGTCGACCCACGGACCGTCGACGGGGTCTCGTGGGTCCAAGATAGGGTTTCTGATGATCCGACACGGACCCCCAAATTAATATAACCCTTCATTTTTAAACCATTTCCCACGTTCATCCTTTCCTCCCAACCGTTATAAACCGTTCAATCATACCATTTTCAACCCATTTACTCCCCCATTTACTCCTCCATATCTTTGTTTTCAAATTTTACCTCCCCGATTATCCCAAAGTTCAAAAGAAACCTTCCATCACTTCCATTTTATCCCGAAAAGCTTCCACGGTCCAGTTCGGTGTCAATGATGTTTTAGGAGCTTTTCTACTTGATCACACACTCACCATCGTTGCTTACTTGCAAGGTAAATAGATTTCTCCTAAACATTGAATATTTCATTATTTCAAATTGAAGTCACAATGATGAACTTGACATTGGGTTGTTAAATTACTTGTTAAAATGTTGATTTTTAGTTTAGAAACACCCTTCGAATGATGGTATGTGAGTGTGTAGTTAACTTTAATCAACTAATTAGGGTGATAGGTCTAGTTGGAAGTTTTCACTTAGGGTTGCTCAATGTTTATGTGTTGAATGTGAAAAATTGCATGATCACAACCCTACGGATGATAAACTACCACATAATATGTTGAAAATGCATATTTAGACTTAGGTTGATTGAGTGATTGTTGAAATTATGGGTTGAATAAAAGTTGAAGTGTAATTCCTGGCACAACACTGATCAATAACCTCCACCCACGGACCGTAGGTCAACCTAAGGACCATAGGTAGGGGTCCGTTGATCAGTGGCACACAAAAATTGGGTTAAGTCAAGAACCATGGTGTCGACTATGGTTCGTCATTTGATCGATGGACCGTTCTGCACATCTGTTGTTCTCCATCTGAAACCTAATATTCCACCCTTTGACCTACGGAGGGGACCTATGGGCCGTCATTCCATTGATGGACCGTAGGTACCCACCATGGGTCACCAGACCTGCTACTATCTGAGTTTTTATTATTTTTTGTCCAAGTCCTATAGGTGTTCTAAAAATTTTCCTTGGGTCTTGTTATGTTCTTCAGTTACTAGCTATGTTTCCACATGTACAATGGCCCCAAAACAAGCTCTCGTGTACGCAAAGGGAGGTAAATCAAAATCTTTTGTTCCATCCCACCGCATGATCGTGTATTCTAGAGAGGATGAGTACATTCTAGAGACCACCAGAGGCTCCCCCACTACTCCCCAGACTACATGGAGCAGTTCCAGAAAGAATCTTACATCTAGTGATGAGGTTGTGGTCACTGCCCCCCAGTCTGAGGAGAGGTCCATACATGCAGGAGTCTCAGTCCGGCTCTAGTTCTAGCGGCAATTCCATCTTCTCTTCCGATGCCGATAGCATGGGGGATGCCCAAGACCTTACCAGAGTTGAGCCGGTTCCCAGTGCCACAGAGCCGAATAGGTTGTGCGTTGCGGGTCAGTACCAGATATATGATGATGAGAAGGTACTAAATGAATATAAAAAGATGGCCAGGACCATTACAAAGGAGCGCAAGGTATTGATTGGGATTCTTCATACTGTGCCTGCTATTGAAGAGCTTTTCAGGAGGCACAAATGTGAGTGGATGGCACAGAGCCTGGGTAACTTTAGCGAGGAGATGACTCGGGAGTTTTATGCCTCTTACGCCATGACCGTCCGCAATGCTATATCCAAGAGGGCTAAGCCACTGTCTCTGCCTCCACTTCTGGTCCCTCTAGTGTGAAACTTATCGGTTGACATCTCAGAGGCCCCCATTCGCCATTTTATTTACGGCCTAGCCCACACTCTACCGATTTATACAACAGAGTACGACTACAGGATGTGCATCATTCAGAGTGGGGCATTTTAGAGGGATGCCAAGCAGAGAGAGTTAGTGCTGAGATGGATGGCCCGACACATAGCTAAGGAGGTCAAAGGCACTGAATGGGTGACAAATATGTCATTAACTATCAGAAAGGCAAATGTGAGCTTTGCTGTGAAGTTCTTTTGGCTCATGGTTTCTACTAGACTGTCCCCTACTCAGGCGGACAATGTTGTAACTTGGGACCGGGCCATGATGATAGTAGCTATTATGGCGGAGTTAGAGCTTGATTTCTTTAACATTATGATCGTTGATATCCATGAGAGGGCCTTCAGGACCACTACTACTCTACCTTTCCCAAGAATGATAGTCCATCTCTGTAGGGAGGCTTTTGTGCCCATTTGACATTGCAACAAGTTGCTTGAGGCGACCAAGACTGTGGACATCGCCCTCATTCACGATGATTCCAATCTTGATGCACCACAGAGGGAACACAGGTTGATGTACCACCCTTGGGTGCTGTTCTTTTTTTTGATATGAAGCATATCTAGGATGATGACACTATTATTCCATCCCCTAAATCTGATGCATAGGCACCCTCTATGCCACCACTAGTCAGGTCGCGAGCTCATACAGAGACACTCCCCCTTCAAGGTATACTATTGTTCCTCTTGCCCGAGTCCAGAAGTTAGAGACCCAGATGGACACTCTGCTGTAACATATGAGGCCGTGATGTAGCGCTCTATTCAGGAGTCAGAGGCCTGTATGGAGTGCATGATCGATATGAAGATTCAGGCGGTCCACAAACATCTTGATGCATTCTAGTTGAGAGTCCTAGAAAGGCATGCCCCTACTATTGATGCGACTACTTTCCAGACGGAGTTGGCTAGCCTCCGTACTGATGTTGATGCCCTTCTAGACCCTTTTCATATTTCACCAGAGGTTGCTCCTCAGGCAGAAGAGGATGGGGTAGTGATGACTACTCTATTTGGCAATACTATGACACCACCAGACTCTTCCCGTGCTGCTGGAAAGTGCCACCAATCCAACCACACTTCCAATATTGAGGAGGCTCGATGATTGAAGAAGAAGAAGCGTCAACAATTGGAGATGGCCTAGAGGCAGTAGATCATTGATGAGGAGATGAGGCAGCAGAGAGCTCGTGAGGTTGATGTTGGCCCTTCTGGTTTGAGAAGCACTACTGATGGTGTTCCCATTTTTGGTGAGGGCGCTACTGATGGGGTCCCTAGTATTGATCCCATAGGTTCTAAGAAATTGAATCCACCCGCTTCTTGATGTGTGTTCGGCACATTTGCATCACAACTTTGCTTCACCCCATGCTTTACTTTTTATTTTTGTGCATTGAGGGCAATTGCACCTTATTTTACCAGGGGTGGGGTAACTGGATTGTGAGTGATAGGGTGAATTCTGAGTAACCCAACTCATAATCCACCTTTGGGGTTTTATTGTCTGTGTTCTTTTCACCCAAGGGACTGTTTGGTTTTATGTTGAACCGGCATGTTTAGGATTGTATGTGTAGAAGTAAGTAGAAGAATGAAAGCATGATGGCATAAAGAGCATGAAATTGATATCTGTCTAAAAAATTTAAATGTGCTAGATCTATTGGCTGAATGAGTTGAATGTGTTGGATCTTCATATGACATGATAAGGAACCAGTATGATAGCATGACTTAAGATAAAACTTGAACTGGGTAATTCAATAATTTGATAATGAAACAACGTGCCACGTGTGTGTGAGAAAAGTTTGAATGTTCATGCAGTATGTGTCAATCTAGAACTTGCCCCGTTGCTCCTGCTAATGTAATCTAGACTAGAAGTTGGGAAATGATCACATGCCTCTTTTCAAATAAGTCCACTCAAGCCTAAAGTCAACTAAAAGAAATAAATTGTCACTTTGATCCAAATGGTTGAGCCTAATGAATACCATTTTTTCAATACACCTAATTCACCTTCCCTAAATGATTGTTTTGGCCCCGGTCCCTCCTTGGACATGTGCACCTTAACTTAGGAAAAAATCCTAAGTTGAGGTTGGCTAATTAAAAAAGCTACCTTAATCTTGGTCTTGGTCCGACATTGGATATTGTGCACCTGACTTATGAAAAATACATAAGTTGAGGGTGGATATGAAAAAGGAAAGGTGAAAGAAAAAGGGTGTGAAAAATGTTGTGTAGAAGAAAGAAAAAAAAAGATAGAAAAAGATGTGATTGAAGTCAAAATAAACAAAAAGAGGATTGAAAAAAATGTTGAAAAAAAAGAAGAAAGATGAGTGAAAGAAAAAGAAGAAAGTGAAAAATAAGAGAAATAAAGTCAAAGTCACATCTGCACTGAAGAGAGTCAAGGGAAAGAGCAGAAAATAAAAAGATGTCAAGAATTGATTGAGAAAAGAGGTAAAAAGCCAATGTAATGTCGAAAAGGGAAGAAAAGTCACTAAAAAAATACCCAAATGTACCCTACCTAACCCTGAGCCTATGTTACAAGCTAAGAAAGTCTTATAATGATCCTGGTGACTAGTTGTGAGAGTCTATGTAGTGAAAATAATGGCATGCTTATGGTATTGAGAACTAACTGTACTTGTAGTCACTTCTGAGCCTGAGTGTTGAATGAATCCTGAAACTTGAAATTCAAATCTATTGTGGGAAAAATGATTTCTTTTAAAGTGAGGGCACTAGTTACATTGTTGGAGAGTTGTTACCTTGGTGATTGTGAAAAGTGTATGTTGTGATGTCTATTGGTTGATCTATGTCATGTTTTGATCCGCATAAGTTAGCTTGTTGAGTCTAGATGTAAAGATTTGCACTAAGTGATGGAATTGATTGAGAAAGCCATGTGATTGCTTGAGTTTGTATGTTTGCTTCTACATAATTGTCGTCTATAGTTGTAGTGTGTCTCTCGAGGACAAACAACAAGGTTAAGTTGAGGGTGTTGAGATACCGTGAGTTTACGAAATTTTTTATGCGTTTCACTTAGAGTTTGTGTGTGTCTTTTGCTATTTTATATTAGAAATAATATTTTATGTGTAATTCTTACAGGAAATAGGCTTGGATGCGGTTGATGAAGATGCGAGCTAAAAATTGTAGAAGTAGCCAACCACGGACCGTAGGTCCAGTGACGGACCGTAGATGGGCAGTCGTAGGTCCTAGTCAGGAAATTGATTTCCAGTACTCAAACCATGGAGTGACAGGATGAACTGTAGTCCAACCCACAGACTGTAGGTGGAGTCATCGTTTGAAGGCCCTGAAATATTGCATAAGTGTGCAACAACAGAGGGTGACCTACAGACCGTAGGTTGACCCACGGTCTGTAGGTCGAGTCGTCAACAGAAACCGCGTCTGAGCAGTTTATTTGCTTATTTTGTTTCCTACTTAGTTTGGGATTTGTTTTCTATAAATAGTAGTCGAAATTCTTGTTTTCGGGGGTTAGACATTATTGTATACTTTTGGTTCTTGGTCTTTGGGAATTATTTTGCAAACTCTTAGCATTTTAATTTCCGAAATTCGTTTTATACAATTTTCACTTTGAAATTCAATTCAAGATTTTGGGTTTCATCTAATCTAAATGTAAGTTCATGAATTCTTTTAACTTAATTATCAATTGTGAATTATCAAGCATGAGTAGCTAAATCCACAACTAGAGTTGTGGGAACCATGAGCAATTAACGAAGTATGAATAATAACTAAGTAATTCTTGAATAGTGTTTATGCATGTATTGTTAATCTTTTCGTTTAGAAGTGTTTCTAGCGGTGTACAACGTTAGAACGCGTCTCGTTCCTACTTGCCGTACCAAGGAGGTAATGAATAAGAAAATGATTAAACAACATAGATTTAGTGGATGATATCTAATAGTCTGATTTCAATTAAAGTGAGAGTGAAAACTAAACTAAATTTATATGATGACTAATCTGCGGTAAATGTAAGGGTTAGTAAAGCATACACCCGTAGACGGACCAAGTTGTGTGGTGAAATTCCCTACTTGGAGGACCAATCACTTCGGGATACCAAACTTATCAATATTGCATGTCAAATACTAGGAAAGGATTACTATTATTAGGATTACGGCGTTAAGAGTTTGTGGGGAACACATATACCCTAGTTTCCATCTCATATTGAAAACTCAAAGTTTGAATCATGTTTACTTGTTACTTAATCAACACTATGTTACTTTAGGTACAAAACCCCTCTGTTTACTTTTCTCGGAAATTGTTTGACTAAACGGATATAATTGTTAGTTAAGTTTAAGTCTGAAACATATTTCTTATGGGATTGACCCTAACCTACACGTTGGGTTGTTTATTTGGCAATGGCCGCTTATATTTCTTTAGGCAGGTGTAATTTGGGGGTATCAACCGGCAAGTCAAAAAGTTGAGAAATAAAGAAGTTGCTTCCATGAAAGTGTTGTGGAGGAATTAATTAGTTAAGGGTGCTACTTGGGAGGCCGAGGTCGATATGATGTCCCGATATCCTCATCTCTTTCCTTCTACCCCTATTCTAGCTTGAGCTAATGAGTTCCTCATGGTTTACTCTTTTGGTGTCATGTGTCTTAGATATTCCCATGATTTCCTCATTTATGCATGATTATGAAAGAGCTTAAGTTTTAACAAAATGTGTTTATTTGATTGATTTCAACATGTTTATGTGCATTTGAGTATGAGTTGCATATAGGATTCATGATATGATATTTTGAACATGCTTTAGCTTGGAGTTGATGTTTCCTCCTCGGATATGTGCATTTGTGTGATTGCATACATGATGGGTTGTTACTTTAGAGTTCTATTCTTCATGTGATATGTAGGATCCTATTTGCAGACGAATGTTCACAAGGGGGAGATAATGTAACACCCCAGAATCAAGAAACCTAGAATAGAGAGTCAAGTGGGAGGTCACAAGACCTACATGGAGGAAAGGCACCCTTAATAGAGCCCCTCACCGACCGTGAAGGGAACCACGGCTCATGGTGGTACTCATGAAGCACTCCAGTGGTTAGCCAAGATGGTCTCTCCTCCCATAAGCCCTTAGACGCCTTGTGAAGGGCACCAGGGCTCGTGGTAGTGCCTGTGAAAGAGTAGGTAGCATGCTCCCCAAGGTAGCTTCCTCCCACGAGCCCCTAGATGGCTCGTGAAGAGCCAGACAGCTCGTCAAGGTGGGCGTGGGTGGTCAAGGCCACAAGGAGCTTTCCCCAGGCTAGTGGTCAAGGACTACGACTGCAACTATGGCTCATGAAATTCTTGACGGCTCGTGTGGGCCTCCTTCTAGAGGTTCGCGTCAGCTGTAAGTTAAGGGTAGTTGGGTTTTTTCCTAATTATTATTTCTGGATACTATGTTGTTTTGACCTTACCTAGAATCCCTATATAAGTGATTTTATCCCCAAAACTTACCCATTCAAGTCATTCTCTTAAATTTACCAAAGAAAAATCAAGTTCTTCCTCTCCAAAATATTTCTCTCTCTAGAAACTTGAAGAAGAAGAAGGGTTCAACCTAGGGTTTCAAGGCAAGTCTCTGATTCCACCATTGAAGGCAAGCTTTTCGCATTGAGGTATGATAGTTTTTATCCATGGAATCCTTTCAGTCATGGATTTCCCAAATTATCCTATTTTCAAAGTCTAGAATTCCTTAATTGAGTTAGTGTTTTCTTCTATGTTATGGGTTCTCCAAATTATTGATCTAATTGTTTGATATATGATGCATGAATTGAGATAATCCCATGATTTCATGATGACTCCCCATGAACCCATGTAATCCCCATGTTTTCAAAGTTATGAGCATATGGTCTTGGATTATGAAAGAAGATTATATGAAATAAATCATGAATTGATAGGATTACATGAATTTATGATTAATTTCTATGAACCCATGTCTAACCCATGTTTTCTAGATGTTGATGATTGAAAGTGGGTTTTGAACCTTGCAAGGTGAATTATGGAATTATGCATGTTCTTATGAAATTATGTAAATATCAAGTATGCTTTGAGAGTGAAGTATCAATGATGATGTTGTTGTTGTGTTGTTGAAAGGATTTCTCATATACACATGAAAGCATTATTGTGAAAGGTTTTCTCACATAGTAAGGATTCTAAGGTTGAAATATCTTCTCACCTAAGTGAATCAAAGATAATTAGCTATCCTAATGAAACCTATCTTGGATTAGTTATTGAATGATACCTTTCCATGGATGACTTTTGACCTAGCTTGGATTGGCAAGATGACGTGCCCTTCCATGTATAATAAGAACAAGTAAGAAGGTCACTATTCCGTGGGATTTATGCTTAGCACCAACATGATATTGAGATGAAAGCTCTCCCGTGAGTAGAGGTTGGGTTTCTAGAAGCAATCTCCTTATCCCTTACCTATGTGCCTCCATAGGATGATTATCTAGATAGACATTAGCTAGTGGATCTACCTAAGCTAGAAGTTCATGGTCCTTAACTTGGCAAGTAGGACAACCCTTTTCGGTGTGGGAGACACTGGGGGATCATGTTATAGTTCACATGGTCTCTATGTTGGTTAAGGCTACTTTCCACAATAATAAGGAACTAAGGTTACTTCAAAAGGTATCTCACATGTGTTCAAAGGTTTTAAAGATGTTAGCTTGCATTGACCATGTATTACGACTCATATTTTCTAACCCTCTTATATCCAGTTCTAAGTTGGTCATTGCATGTCCTATTTTAACATGATATAAATGTTTATATGCATGGATATCATACTTGGTACATATTTTGTACTAACGCATACTCTTGCCTAATTTCCCCAAATGTAGGGTCTGACAATTAGGATTCTCAATTTTGTGGCTAGAAGTTGACTTGAGAGATTTCGAGCTTTGATGAGTTCATGTTCTTCGAGGACAAATTGTTTTCATTATTTCCAGTTTTCTTTTAGTTTTTAACATGATGTATGGGCTAGGCCCAATTTCATTCCTATGTACTAGATGGCTAATGGGAAAAGTGTTTAGACTTCCGCTCTAGTTTTATAAAACTTTTGGGACTTCAAAATGTTATTATTTATCTCTTTTGTTCTATTTCTTATGTTATGAATGCTAAGTGGCTTGTATGGGGTTTCTCGAGGTCCTAATACACCATGTTACGCCTAGGGGGTACCTTGGGTCGTTACATGGTAGCGTGGGTGAGACGATGTATCATCACGTAGTTCATGGTGATGGTTGTCGGATAGAGAATCTTCCAAATAGAGTTTAAAATGTATTTTTTTATTATATGACTTAATATGTTGAGTTTAGAGATGAGTAAGTATTGTTGTTAAGTTTTAATGATTTCACTTCTTTATTTGTTTACATTCAGTTGAGTATATATCCATATCTATTGCAGTCCTTTCATTCTGTTATTTGTTATTCAACTATATTACATACTCTTACATTGAATGTACTGTTATCATTCGACCTGCATCTTTTAATGATACAAATACATGTTCTTAGGATCCTCAACAAGAGTTTGTTAAGATCACTTCACCCACTCATCAGCTTTTGAGTGAGGTCTCCTTGCTTCCGGAGGAATCTAATTTTATGAGTTGTTAGTATTAGTAGCATTTTGAGTAGTCGTGGGTCTTGTCCCGACACTCGTCTATATATAATATAGGCTTCATAGATAAACAGTTTTGGAGAGTGTTTGAGTTTCATATGTTTTATTTAAAACTTATGTTCAATACTCAGTATATTTAGAGAGTTTTGAGATTTAGTACACTATTTAATTAGCATTTCTCTTAGTTTGATGTTTGTGTATGCATGATTTAGTCTTCCACTTGTAGTCAGCCAGGATGAGGGTTCACTTGGGGGTCAACAATGATTCTCAAATGCAAGCCACATCCAGTGTGTAGGTTCGGGTCGTGACATTAATTAACTCTCGGAGTGAGGATGAGCATGTTGAACATCTAAGGATTGTATTGCAATTTCACAAGGATCATGTGTTGTATGCAAAATTTAGGAAATATAAGTTTTGGTTGAGGTCTATTTCTTTTGTTAGACATATTCTCTTCGTTAAAGGTATTCAAGTTGATCCTAAGAAGACCGAGGTGGTTAACATATAGCCTAGACCTTTGTCCTCTTTAGATATACCAAGTTTCTTGGGTTTGGCTAGTTACTATAGAAGGTTCATTGAAGGATTTTCCTCTGTTGCTTCTCCTTTGACGACATTGACTAAAATGAAGGTGAAATTTCTATGGTCAAAAACATGTGAGGAGAGCTTCCAATAGTTTAAAGATCGACTCACGTCATACCCTATTTTAACATTACCGAAAGGAACGAATTGTTTTGTGATTTATTGTGTTTCTTCTCGAATTTGTCTTAGATTTTTTTAAATTCAATACGGGAAAGTTATTGTTTATGCTTTATGGCAATTAAAGGTGCATAAGAAAATTATATGGCTCATGATTTTAAGTTAGCGGTCATAGAATTTGCATTAAAGATTTGGATACATTACTTATACGGTGTTCATGTAGATGTGTTTACCCACAACAAGAGTTTGAAATATGTGTTCACTCAAAAGGATTGGAATCTTAGCAAAATGAGATGTCTTGAGTTAAAGGATTACGACATGAGTGTCCTCTATCATCTGGGTAACATGAATATGGTGGTGGATGATCTTAGTTGACTGTCTGTGGGTAGTGTTGCTCATGTAGAGGATGAAAAGAAGGAGTTAGTTCGTGATATTCATGGATTGGCCCGATTGGGTATTCATTTTATTGACTCTAATGAAGGTGGAGTAGTAGTTTGAAATTGTTCCAAATCATCTTTTTAATGAATTTTAAGGCTAAGCATGATCTTGATCTGATTATGGCTGAGATGAACAAGTTGGTTTCCAAAAAATCCATCGAGGTTTTCTCCCAAATAAGAGATGGTGTCCTCCGATATCAAGGTCGATTATGTGTTCCGAATGTTGATGTGTTGAGAAATTAGATTCTGCAAAAGGTCACATATCTTGATATTTTTCACCCGGGAGCCACCAAGATGTAGTGTAATTTGCGGGATGTGTATTGGTATTATGGGATGAAGAAGGATGTTGTAGAGTTTGTGGCTAAATGTCTGAATTGCCAACAAGTGAAACTTGAATATCACAAACCGGATTGTTTTTCTCAACCCATTATTATACCTACATGAAAGTGGAAAGATTTAAATATAGACTTTATCAGGGGTTTACCTCGTACTCGGTGTTAGTTTGACTCCATTTGGATTATTATCAACCAAATGATGAAATTGGCTCATTTTCTTCTCGATAAGACTATATTTTTCGCCAAGGATTATATTCGTGAAATGGTAAGGTTTCATGAAGTTCCCTTGTCCATTATCTCTGATCTTTGTATTCAATTTATGTCATAGTTTTGGAAGTAACATTTGAGGAGTCTTGGCACTCAAGTGAAACTTAGTACGTCTTTTCATCGCCCGACTGATAAACAAGATGAATGGACCATTCAGACTTTAGAAGATATTCTAAGAGCTTGTGTGAATGATTTCAAGGGTAATTGGGAATATCATTTACCTTTGATTGAGTTTCCTTACAATAATAGTTATCATTTTAGCATTGATATGGTACCGTTTAAGGCTCTCTATGGTAGGAGGTGTTAGTCTCATAGTAGCTGATTTGAAGTTGGTGAGGTTAATTTGATAGGGCCCAAGATAGTACATGAGGCTATGAAAAAGGTTCAACTTATTCACGAAAGATTTAAAATTGCTCAAAGTTGACAATGTCTTACACTGATATTAACATAAGGGAGCTTGAGTGTGAAGTTGATTATTGGGTTTACTTGAAGATTTCACCCATTAAGGGTGCAACGAGATTTGGATAGAAAGGAAAAAATAGTCCTCACTATGTGGAATCATATCATATTTTTATATGTATTGACTTGGTTTCTCATGAACTTGAGTTGCCTCATGATTTAGCATTGGTAGATTCAGTATTCCATGTCTCTTTGTTGAAAAGTGTGTTGGAGATCCGACGTCCATTGTACCTCTATAAGGTTTGGGAATTAATGAAAATATTTCTTATGAAGAGGTTTAAGTTGAGATTTTATACCGAAAAGTTCAGAAGTTGAGAAATAATAAAGTTACTTCCTGAAAGTTCATTGGAGGAATCATTTAGTTGAGGGTTCTACTTGGGAGGCCGTAGCTAATATGATGTCCAAGAATCCTTAACTTTTTACTTCCGCTCCTATCCTAGCTTGAGGTATTAATTCCTCATTGTTCATTCTTTCGAATTCATGCATTTTAGTATTTCTCACAAGTACATATGCATGCATGTTCATGAAAGACTTAATTTTTGATGTTATGATTTTGTTTGGAGTGAGTTTCCATGTTTATGTGCGTTTTGGTGAAATTTGGGTTCATGTTGAGTTGTTAGTTTCTCTCATACTCTATTCATGCTAGCTTGAATCCCATTGGGGGATTAATGTTCCCAAAGGGTAGATATTGTAAAACCTCATAAATTTAAAAGTCGAAAAGGAAAGAAAAAGACATATTTTTGGAACTAGAGTACGATCTACGAGTTTTATCAACGGACCTTAGAAAGGAAGTCATATACCTGGAGTTGAGTTATTGGAAATTCAAATTTATGAAGTTTTACCTACAAACGAAATGAACAAATGGTAGGAATTCGCACGATCAGTAGAGAGTACTCATAGGATGGATTCAGAGATTTGGTTTACGACCTCAGTTCCATAGAAGGATTTGACGGGTCATCGTTTGTTCTTTGGGTCGTAGAGAGGTCTTCAAATTATTGATATTTTTTATTTGAACTTAAATTATACAGATGAGGTCTACAGACTGTAAGATGTTAAATGGACCATAGAAAGCTCTCGTGGAAAATAAAGTGAACTTGAGTTTTTGAAGCTGGTTCTACGGTTGACCAGTACGAACGGTAGAATATTGTACGGACCGTAGATCCAAACCATAGGAACAATCTGACTTATATTTTTAAGGGTATTTGGGTCCTTTCCTATACATCTAATGCCTATAATATGTCGTTTTGACCCCTATGTTTAGCCCTATAACTACCCTTCACCATCGGAAAGTTCCCCATTTCCCTCATTCACTCAAACCCCTAAATCACATCCACATTCATCCCCTTCAATTCTCTCCCAAGGTGAAGAAGAACGTAAGGGTTTCCAAGCAACAAGCCTCTAATTACTTCATTTCTTTTTGGGTTTGATCCTCAAGGTATGTAGGGATTCATCAAAGGGTTCCATTAATCAATTGAGCCCCAAGGTTGCTCAATTCTCCAAGTACAATTTCATCAAATTGATTAGGTTTTCATTCAATTATTCATCAGTTCAAATTGTGTGGATTCAATTTCTTGATTTTGATTGTTTTAAACTCAATTAGATGCTTTCACATTTGAATCACATGAACACATGCATTGATCATCATTTTGACTATGAACTCTTAAAGGCATGAACTGATAAAGGAATTAGGAACTTCTGAATGATGTTTTTATGAAGTTATGCATGATTTATGAAAAATAATATTTCATGATCTAGGTTTCTTTAAGATGCGCATCAATGAAATTTTGAAAGGTTTCCACACATTAAGAAATCATGATTTGGTGAAAGTCTTTCTCACACTTGGTTTAAGGAGCTACTCTATGATGGTTTTAGCTTGGATTAGTAACTTAATTGTATTTTCCATGGATGATTATATGCTTATGTTTATGTCTAATTTTATTGGGATGTTACTTAGAACCGAGAGGACGATGAAATGGACTCTCTCCCGTTAGTAAAGGTTTGGTCTCTAGTAGCAATCTCCTTGTTCCTAGCTACGTGCCTCCATATGTTTATATTTAAGTTACCTAGCTAGTGGATCCACCTAATCTATAAGTTTGAGTCATGTTCTTGGCAAGCAATGAAATATCTTTTCAGTGTCGGAGCAAGATACAGGATTTGACGTTATAACTAGTGTGGTCTATGTCGATTAATAGTAAATATCCCACAAAATAAACTAAGTTACTTTATACATTTTAACGAAGCATTACTTATGATTTTAAGATGCATTGAACATGTTCATAATTTATGATTTTTTTCTTCAAATGATCTTTCGACGTTTTTGCTTTGTTATGCATGCCATGTTTTCCCTCTATTTCCCCTTATATTCATGTTTTACGTTTTTATGTGTATCCCTGATACGTGGCTATTTTATGGCTTAAGAATTTGAAGACTCGGTGAGTCCTCATGATTCGATTACCGTGTCACATTTACATTACTTTCTTATCATTTTGAGTTGAAGACATTGTATGTGGTGCACGAGTTATATCCCAACCACTTCTCGATATTAGAATGGTTTGCCAAGACTATGTTAGACTTCTATTGTTTTGTCAAAACCTTTACTTTGATATGAACTCTCTTATTTCTATTATATAGTGTATAGGGAAATGGCTCAAATATGCCATTGAACATTTAGTAAAGGCTCATTTATGCCATTCGTTAAAAAATTGGCTCAACTATTTAAGAAAGGCTTATTCATGCCATTTTAACTCCAGTTTTGCAAAACCATTTTTTACACCCAAACAATTTTTAACACTATTTAATTGAATTTTGGATCAAATGTATTGTTTTTTCTTCTTCTTCCTCAAGAACATATGAACAATATAAACAACACTGGAATTTTGAACATCTTCAATTTTTACAAAATCATCTCAAATTTTGACTATATCATTAATTTCTTCTTTAAAAAAAATTCCAAAATAATTTGTGTAGTTTTGACATTAGATATTTGTACCCTAGTGTTTTTTGAGTCTATGTTCAAATTTCAAATGATTTAAAGTTGTGGGGAGAATTCTACATTAAAAATGTTGAAGTTTTGAAATTTTGAAGAAATTCCAAGTGGGTCTGTTGAATTAGGTTTAATTCAAGCACAAAATATATTGAGTTTTGATATCTAGATCGGAGGAAAACTATCTTGAAATTGGAGGAGATTTCGTGAAGAATAGAAGAAGTTTGAAATTTGGGAATTGTTAATGTTCTTTTGGTGTTCTTAAGGAGGAAGCAAACAGACTACATTTGATCCAAAAACTACAATTCAAAATGTTTAAAGGTTTTAGGGGTGTAAAAATGGTTTTGAAAAATTGGAGTTCAAAAAATTACATCGATAAGCCTTTTGTTTGACAGTAATGGGATTGATGAGCCAAACTTTTAACGGATGGCATAAATAAGCCTTTTCTAAAACTTTGATGGTATATTTGAGCCTTTTTCCATGTCACGTCTAGGTTGTACTTGGTGTCTTGACAAGTCACTTGAAGTTGATGCTCTGAATAAAGAGTTTTCCATGATCTAAGACTACCCTTTAGATATGAATTGGTGCCTAGAGCCACAAGTGACCCCAATCTAACCACATTGCATGGAATGACACTAGGATAGAGAAAATAAATTGAAGAAAGAGAAAAGTGAAATAATGTCTCAAGTAGCTATCATACCATAATAGAGAATCAGATATAAGAGAACATACATAAAATCTACTAATTGTCTGAAAAGCCTTTAATCATAATGCATTTCAAGGAAAATTCCCTAACTAACTCTATGTTGTCTGAAATTAAAGTACAATATTGAAGAAAGTCATAAATGGTATGTCCCCAAAATATGAGGAATCGCCAAAGCAATGCAATCTTAGAGGATCTTGTACTAACCATGACATGAAAGATGAGTATCAAAACCTATATTATAAAACAGTATAACAGAAAAATATGATGTTAGTGTTAAATGTACTGAGTGTGAGGAAAATTCATAAACTTGATATATGAACATGATAAGTTTTTAAAACATGCTAATGCAATGACCAAGTAACCATAACATGATAATTGATGATTTGATCTGAAAACATAGTACAAACTCATGCAATATCTGATACATACTAATTTATGGGATGTATACAATAACCGACATAAACTATGTAAGCTAAAACTTGAAGTTCAATGTTCTGCTCCTACATCGAAAAGACAGTGTTCTGCTTTTCAAGGTAAGGATAATAAAATCATAACTAAGGAGGATCTAATAGATAATATCTATCTAAGACAGAATCGTATGGAGGCACATAGATCTTGGGCATAGGGATGCTAATAAAGGTTCACATATGTTAAAAGAAAATGTTTATCCCAAAAGTCAACTAAGGGCTAAGTATACTCCCAACAGAAACATGTATAAATGTGAAACAATAATAATATGATAATATTGAATCATACTGACAATCTGATAGAATATAGAGTAGCTCATATGCTTTGATAACTGAATATAATCTGAAAGACACATTATCTTAAAGTATCTAAATCACGATAATCATACATAGTGAGAGATACTTCAATTGGAGGTAACATAATTCTTGAAAATCTGATAATCAGAGATAAAAATACATGCGAAAATGACATAATAATGTTCATGAAAATATCATTGAATATACTGAATTATACTCTATTCATTCATAATATGATCAATCATGAAGAAGAACTCCAAATTCAATAAGAACCCATAAAAAATCATAAAACCCTCAATTTGGGGAAATTCATAAATTGAAAAATTGGGGTTTCTTTGGGACTCAAGGGTTGAAGAAGAACACATTTAAGAGACTTCAAGTTTGAATTCTTGTTCTTGCCTTGGGAGAGAAGAAATTGATTTTTAGAGAATGAGAGTGAATGAGGAGGTTAGGGTTTTCAGGAATCAGTTATTTCCTTTTAGAATAGGAAAAAATGATGTAGTATAGAAATTAAAAGAGTGGAAAGAGACTAAAAAGTCTCTGATTAAAAACAGCCAGGAGATTTTTCATGGAGGCTTTCCATAGACCGTACAACTTTTCATCATCTATGAAGGTACTTGTGAATAGAAGGAGAACTGGGTTCTGAAGGTCAACTTCTACGGCTTCCTCCACGGTTTTTACAACTGTCCGTGAAGGGCAAGGTTTCTGAGTCCTTGGGGGTTTAGTTCATGGACTACTACACGGCCTATGCTAGATTTCATGATCTGTAAAATTGTCTGTGAAATTGTTCTCCAAACTTTCCAATTTATGAGCTTAGTTCCATGGATCCCTTCACGACCTGTCATCCCTTTCACGGTCCGTGAATGGGTGCGTACAAGCCCATTTTCTACTGATATATGTCATTTCAGATTTCCAAGGCCTAATATGGGTTTAGGAACTTCCAAGATGTTACATGGGATGAATATTTTTAGTGATGCAATAAACGAAAACCGCACCCAAGGCTCTCACTTTTGCCTCTAGTGGAGTGCATACCTCTACCTTCATTTCCTCCATAAAGATAAAGTCCCCGTCTTTATTTTGAAATTCAAAAGAAATAGAACTAACTATCAACATATGTTAGAATGCCTTATATGAGTTACATTTTAACAATCCTTCACTGGGACACTCTCATGTAACCACTTTAGTGGACATTATAGGCTTATAGTCTTCCATAATCTTCACCAACGTTGGCCAATTGCTTGGTAGCCTCCGAAAAGAGGATATTTGTAAGAAGCCAATGGATAAAAATGTCTGTTAATATTTATTATCATAGAATACTTTGATATATAAGCTTAAACATTTGTTTAGAGCTTTCCCAATCTTAATTAACTAGAAAAAATGCAAAAGGAAAAATATCATCATTCATACTGGAGGTGGAAATGGTAGGGATTTCCCTCAAGGTGGGAATAAAGTAAATAACTAATATCATATAGTGCTAATCATAATTAATTTTTAATTGAGATGTAGTCAATTTTTTTACCAAAGTATCAAATGAATACACTCTAGGTAGGCACTTAGACATACAATTTTAGAGCATGATTTCAAATTTACGTTTTTTTATCCAATATGTACAAAATTTTAACTTTAACTTGGAATAATGATTTCAAATCCTAAATTAACCAAAAAGTAGGATTTGTTATTTTAAATTTTTTAAATATAACACTTGCTTTATAAGATTATATTTTACAAAAAAAATACGATTTTATATTTTTATAGTAAAAAAGACTCATCCTTAATGTGAAGATTTTGTCCATACCATGTGGGGGGGTTTATAAAACAAAAGATAGTTGATAATATGTTGTAATAGCTAGTTACTACAATTGTTAATTTATTGGACCAGTGAGTCTTTGTAAAATTACATGTACTTAAAAGTTTTTAATAAAATGTAATTCTAAATAATTATTTATTAAAGAAACATGAAGATATGTGGTTTATTAATTTATGAGATAACAAAACTCAAATGGCATCTCCAAATAATATTTCAACATAAAATAATTGTGATTGCAAATGAGTACAAATGATCCTAAAAGTTGAAAACATCCATGGAATTTTTTTTCATTTGATGTTTATTTCAATTTTTTCGTAATTACAAAACTCATGTTACAGCACACAAAGAACAAGAACAACACCTATTGTTATCAATCTAGCTGTTACTTCTCGTGTGTCTCAATTTGGTTTATCACTTTCCAAAGAAAACTTGCACAAACTTATCTATTTCATACCACTACATACTTTGGGTATAAAACTTATCTAGGGAATTCATGAAAATCATTTCTTGGGGTGGGGGGTTGCGGATATTGACTCTGGTTCCCACTTAGGTATCTTCTTTTGTATATACACACATTCATTTATTATCATTTGTGCTTATGGTTGTTACTCATTTATTCTAGACCGATATTGAAATACCTGCTAGTTAGATAAGATTTGTTGTCTAAGAATCTTCTTTTCTTAGATTTATTACAATGTATAATTGGGTTAATTTGGAAAATATTTACATTTGATTTTCAACACACTCTCATGTTTGCAAGATAAAAAAGATTAATTCTTGATGATAATCTTTTGATTTTCACTGTGTTTTTGTTATCATTTATTCTATTTTCTCTGGTATTTATGGTGTTATAGATATTTGAAAAGAAGATGCTGAGAATTTGGGATTTGGTGATAATCCAGAGGTTTAGAAATAGATTTTTTATTGCCTTCCTTTTTAATTGACACATTATTTATGTATTTTGTTCTTGAGTTTCAATGTCTTCTTAAAATTAATATTGTTCCTTTTCACGTTTACATTATAGGCTAGGTTCTTTTGAATATGAAGTAACTTTGAAATGCACTTCCTTTTTTGTCTTTACTTCTTGAGTTTTTTAACTGAGCATTTTGATGTATATTTAAGTGCACCTGGCCTATGATGTAATCTTGAATCTATCTCGATTCTAAGAAGACATTGAAACTCAAGAACGAAATACACAAATAAGGTGTCGATTAAAAGTGAAGGAAACTACAAGTTTTTGTGTCACGCCCCGAGACTACCCCCAGGACACGGACACGGGACCTAGGATCACGAGTGACCCCAAGCTAACCCTGCTGGCATAACATAAGCATACTAATAGAGTTACTGAAATAAGAAATATTGTGCAGAAGCTAAATCATAGGATAAACTGAAATGATGGGGAATACACATTACTATCACAATAAATAATCTGTGAGTTTAATGACAACTGAAATATCAAACTCCAAAGCTAAAAATGATTCTAACTATGTCTGATATAAAACCTCTAACTGACTAGAGATGCTGGGACATGCCCCAACTAAATCTAGCAAAACTGAAACTAAAGACGTAGTGTAGTTTAGGAGAATGAGTTGACTTGGGTAAGTTCTAATTAAATTTCTAGGCTAAAACTGATGAAAACTACGTAGTGTAGGGGTTAAACTATGTAGTTTAGGGGTATAAGGAAAAGACCAAACGACCTCTGACTTAAAATCTGTTGGGGGTCATCGACGGACCGTGGGTGGACCGACATTCCATTCCGGTCGGCCATAAAATGACATCCGGGAGTTGAATTCTAAGGGTCTGATCCATGGACGCGGACCACGGCCCATGGTCTGACCTACGGTCCTTGGGTCCAGCCATGGGTCGACCCTTAGCAAATTTTTCTAGGCTTTCTGGGAAGGGGTTGCAGGTGGCTATCCACGGACCACCAGAATGGACCGTGGGTCACCCTACGGTCCGTTGGTGGTGCCTGTTAGTGGCACCTGTAACTTCTGAAATCTACAATCTGGTCTGTCTAGGATTTGGGGTCGTATATTATCTCCCCCTTGGGAACATTCATCCTCGAATGAAGACTAAACTAGTTGTATATGGAGGGAAAGAGCTACAGACCCTACCACTAAATATTGGAAACTGATTTCTGACTGAACTAAGTTCCAAGAGCATGAAAATATGTTGTAAATGCAAGACTAACTGAAGGAACAAACTACTAAAACTGAAGTTACGCATGAATGACTGAAAGAAAAGATTGGAGAGGAACTATTACCTCAAGATGGAGTGGAATTGGAAGGAAAGAGATGAGGATACTTGGCCTTTATGGCTGCTTCTCCTTCCCAAGTAGCTCCCTCTAGAGACTGACTCCTCCACAAAACCTTGACTGAAGCGACTTCTTTGTTTCTCAACCTTCGAACTTGATGATCACGAATTTCAACTTGCACATCCTCATAAGTGAGACTATCTTTCACAGACACACTCTCTAAAGGTACTATGGATGTTGGATCACCCACACACTTTTTCAACAACTAAATGTGAAAGACTGGATGGACTACTGCTAGTTCTACTGGCAATTCCAGCTCATAAGCCACTTTACCAACCCTCTTCAGGATCTTGTAAGGACCTACATATCTGGGACTAAGCTTTCCTTTCTTGCCAAATCTAATCACCCCCTGTATAGGTGACACTTTCAGGAAAAATCAATCATCAATTTGGAACTCCAAGTCCCTTCTCCTTATGTCTGTATAGGACTTCTGGCGACTTTGGGATGACTTAAGTCTATCCCTGACGAGCTGAACTTTTTCCATAGCATCATGAACCGAATCTGGCCCTATCAAGGCTTCTTTACCTACTTCAAACCAACCAATTGTAGATCTGCATCTACGGTCATATAATGCCTCATAAGGGGCAATCTGAATGTTAGAATGATAGCTATTATTGTAGGCGAACTCTATAAGAGAAAGGTGATCATCCCAACTACCCTTTAAGGCGATTACACAAGCTCTCAATATGAACTCTAAGGTCTGAATGGTATGCTCTGCCTGACCATACATATATGGATTAAATGATGTGCGAAGATTAATCTGAGTAGCAAGACCTTTCTGAAATGACTTCCAGAAATGAGAGGTAAACTGAGGACCTCTATCTGAGATGATAGACAAAGGAACCCCATGCAACCTTACTATCTCATTAATCTAAAGCTTGGCGTAGTCCTCCGCCGAATCTGTAGTCTTGAAAACCAAAAAGCCTATCACCCAAGTGGAGTAACGTTTTCTACGAGTGCGAGGTAAACCTGTAATGCATTCCATGTTGATCACTTCCTAATTAGATGTAGGACTGTTGATCTCTTGAGTGATACCCTATGGTTTATGATGCTCTACCTTCACTTACTGACAGTTGGGGCACTTAGCCACAAATTTGATATATCCCTTTTCATGCCATTCCACCATGAGTCAGATATTTTTTCTCATGCACCTTAAGTTGTCTAGAAGTATAGGTTATAACCTTACCTCGCTGCATCAACATACACCCTAGGCCGACTCTCGATGCATAACAATAGATCACATAACCGTCAGAACCCTCTGGTAGAGTCAAAATAGGAGATTTAGTCAACCAAGTTTTCAGTTCTGTGAAGATCTTCTCACAATCATCTGACCACTAAAACTTAGCCTTTTTATGAGTCAACTTAGTCAACGGAGAGGCTATGGATGCAAATCCTTCCATGAACTTCTGTAATAACCAGCCAAATCAAAGAAAATTCTTATATTTGTAGGAGAGGTAGGCCTGGGCCATTATTTCCATGCTTCTATTTTCTGAGAATCCACTCGGATCCATTCGCTAGACACAATATGCCCAAGGAAAGCAACAGATTGCAACCAAACCTCACATTTTCTAAACTTAGCGAATAACTGGTGATCTTTGAGAGTTTATAGAACAAACCTCAAATGAGTCACATGTTCTTCCTCATTCCTGGAGTAAATGAGGATAACATCAATAAAGACGATAACGAACAAGTCCAAATACTACTTGAACACCATGTTCATCAAATCCATGAAAGCTGCAGGAGCATTGGTTAGTCCAAATGACATAACTACAAATTAATAATGAACATACCGAGTTCTAAAGGCTGTTTTCGGAATGTCACTATCTCTGACTCTGAGCTGATGATAACCTGATCTGAGGTCTATCCTCGAAAAATGACTAGCACCCTAAAGTTGGTCAAACAAGTCATCAATCCTGGGAATATGGTACTTATTCATGATTGTGACTTTGTTCAACTACTGATAGTCAATGCACATTCTGAGAGAACCATCTTTCTTTTTCAGGAATAACACTGGCGCATCCAATAGAGAATAACTAGGTCTGATGAAGCCCTTATCTATAAGGTCTTTCAACTTCTCTTTCATTTCCTTAAGCTCAACTGGAGCCATTATGTAAGGAGGAATAGAAATAGGTTGGTTATAGGGAAGGAGATCAATTCCAAAGTCAATTTCCCTTTCGGGAGGAACTCCAGAAAGATCTTCTAGAAACACTTCTGCAAACTCATTAGCTACTGGAACTGATTCAAGAGTTGGGGTTTCAGAGCTTAAATCCTTAACCCAAACTAGATGATAGATATACCCCTTGGAAATCATCTTTCTGGTCATAAGGTAAGAAATAAATCGACCCATAAGAGCTAAGTTACTACCCTTCCATTCTAAGATTGGTTCATCTGGAAACTGGAAACGAACAATCCTAGTTCTATAATAGACCGAGGCATATCATGAATGTACCAATCCATTCCTAGAAAGATATCGAAGTCTACTATTTCTAACTCCGCAAGATCTGCTGAGGTGACTTTCTGAGACAGTCTGACAGGGAAATTTCTGTATACCCGTCTAGCTATAACTGAATCACCAACTGTAGTAGAGATTGAGAAGGTTTCTGAGAGTGTTTCTGGACTAACATCAAATTTGACTGCTAAATAAGGAGTTACAAAGGAAAGAGTAGCCCCTGGATCTAATAAAGCATAAACATCTAAGTTAAAGACTCGTAACATACCAGTGACCACATCAGGAGAATCTTCCTGATCCGGGCGAGCCTGAAGAGCATACAATCTGTTTTTGTGCTGACTGCTACCTGTACCAGATGAGTTACCCTGCTGAGTCGGGTGACCTGTTGTTTCTGCTGAAGTTGTGTACTGAGCTCTACCAATACTACCTCCTTGACCCTGTCTAGAAGAAGGACAATCTATCAACTTGTGACCAGTCTGACCACACCCAAAGCATCCTTTCTTTCCGGCAAGACACTCTCCTAGATGGTTCTTACCACAATTAGGACAAGTTGGGTAGGTTCTAGTACATGAAACACTCCCCTGAGACTTAAAGCATTATGCCCTACCTTTCTGATCCTGTCAAAACCTGAAGGATAGAACACTAGCTGATAAAGGTGCCGGGGCTAAAGACTTTTTCTTACCATGCGAGCGATTTCCACCACTTGATTTCTTTTGAGAAGACACATAGTTTTCTGTCTTACGCTTTTTGTTTTCCTTAGCGTGTTCCCTAAGCTTATCTCCCTCAACCTGCTGAGCATGAGTCATGAGCCTATAAATATTCATATTTTCTAGCATCATAGCATTTCTACACTCCATTTTAACTAAGTCGGATACTCCATATAGAAACTTGTTCATTTGAGCACTGGAATCGGCAACCATGTGAAAAGCATACCTGGAGAGTTGGGTGAACTTGAGTCTGTACTATTGGACTGACATGCTACCTTGCCTCAAGTTCATGAACTCCTGAGGTTTTGCCTCCATCAACTCTTGTGGGAAGAACCTGTCCAGAAAAGTCTTATTGAAACACTCCCAAGTGATCGGAGCTGCATCCGTACCACTGTTTTCCTTCCATTGAGTAAACCAAATGTCAGCCACATCCTTAAGTTGGTAAGATGCCAACTCAACCCTGTCATTATTAGTCACTTGCATCGATCCAAAGATCTTCTTGACCTTATCTATGAATTTTTGGGGATATCTCCAACTTGCGACCCTAGAAACATAGGCGTATTCATCCTAACAAAATCCCAAACACTAGCTGCAGCTGACACAACATTAGCATTTGCAGGAGATGGAATCTACTGATTGTTCTGGTTAGTCACACTCTGAGCCAAAAGTTGAATGGTGTTTCGAAACTCTGCATTCGAAACTTCCTGATCTGGGACTGGAGGAGCTCTATTAGCATCGCAGGCATTCACATTACTTGCGTAAGCTCTATGAGGAGGCATGATCTGAAATGCATAACGATGTGCTAGAAGGTAGATCATACCCACGCATGATAAGAATAGCAAGAAAGTGAAGTTTTCCTAAATCACTTCGTAGATTCCCTCTCATTAGATGTGGTGTACTTCACACCCATAAAAAGGACTCTACTTAGTGCGGCTTTTAAGACATCATAGGACACTTAAACTTAATGCTATGATACCTATTTTATCACGCCCCAAGGCTACCCCCAGGACGCGAACACGGGACCTAGGATCATAAGTGACTCAAAGCTAACCCTATTGGCATAACATAAGCATAATAAAAGATTTACTGAAATAAGAGATACTGTGCGGAAGCTAAATCATAAGATAAACTGAAATGATGGGAATACCCATTACTATCTTAATAAATAATCTTTGAGTTTAATGAAAACTAAAATATCAAACTCCAAAGCTAAAACTAATTCTAACTATGTCTGAAATAAAGCCTTTAACTGACAAGAGATGCTGGGACATGCCTCAACTAAATCTAGCAAAATTGAAACTAAAGACTGAAAGTAGAAAAATAATTATGTTAATCGACCTCGAAGAATGACGACTCACCACTTATGCTGCTGAACGGAAGATCGAGAATCGATCTATGTGTGATCTGACTGCTGAGGACTTAAACCTACATCACGAGAAGATGTAGCGTAGAGTATGCGTCAATACTTGAAAGGTACTGAGCATGCATGATAGAATAAAGCTGAACAATGTATATAACTGAACAAAGCATATAATTGAGCAATGATATAAGATGAGCATGATACTATACTGAAAACACTGAACATGAACTAACTAAATGTAATGACCAAGTTTATATATGCTGAAACTGAATACTGAAATGTGTCACTACACTAGAATCTAACTGTGGGAGCTACTAATAAAGGACATAAAACCACATGAGCTAAATGTGGAGTCCGATATATATTCCCCATCGAGAGGACCCAATATACCCTGCCAGAGGTATAGAGGTATGACTGAAGTGATCACTAAAATATAATGCTCACAGAGGGGACTTATAAACCTACAGAAGCATGTAGTTCAGGGACTATAAGGCTGACTGACCCTGGTCCAACTCGGTATTAAGTCTACTCCCAACTAATTATGTAAATAAAAAATTATGAAAGGATTACTATTACTAGGATTACCGTGTTGTGAGCTTATGGGGAACACGTACACCCTAGTTTTTTTATCTCATTGGTAACAACTAATGTTCGAATCTTGGTCACGTTCTCTCTAAAAGACAATCAGTTGTTCGTTACACAAACCCCCCCCCCCTTTACTTACTTGTCTCAAAAATACGTTGACTAAACAAATATAATCATATGTTAAGTTTATGTCTAAATCATACTCCTCGTGGGATCGACCCCAACCTCTATGTTGGGTTCTTTACTTGATAACGATCGCTTATACTTATTTAGGGAGGCGTAATTTGAGTGTATCAATTTTTGGCACCGCTGCCGGGGAATATGGATTTTAGATTAAGTTTAACTACCTTATTGAACTTTAGTCAATTATTTCCTAATTTTATGTTTTTCTTTTGTTTTTGATTTCTTTAGGTTTCTGCTCTAGTGTATGCCAAGTACACGGAGTCGAGGCGAACCACTGACCCCATACGATCCAGAATTGAGCAACACTTTGAGAAAGATGAATAATCAAGGGGTCCATGATCACCCAGTCATAGAGGAGCCTGGGGACCAAGTGAATAATGAGAATGTTCAGGTTCAGGGTGATAATCAACTTGGAGATGCATTGAGGGTGCAAGCTCCACCTGAACCAAGACTGCGTGATAATTGCAGGGTTAAATTAAACACTGTCGAATTTGAAGGACCCATTGTTATCCCTCCTCTACCTCCAGGGCATACATTCGTGGTGACTAGTAGTTTGATGCAGATGCATATAGTGAGGGGTTTGTTTTCTGGTATGACTTCGGAAGATCCGCATGGGCATATGGCCAAGTTGATGAGTGTTTGTAAGAGTTATGTGGGGCGACTGGAGTTGGATATGAATGTTATAGGGTTGAGAGTCTTCCTTTTATCATTGACCGGTGATGCTGCAATATGGTTTTATGAACTTCCGTACAACTCTATTCATACATGGGATCAATTGCACAAGGTGTTCATGGCCAAGTACTTTCCATTGTCAAAGAAGCTGAACCACAGAGATAAACTCAACAATTTCGTGGCAGTACCTTGAGAGTCTGTGAGTGGTTTGTGGGACAGGTTTACTATATATTAATAAGAAGTGTTCCGAATCACCGTATCGATGATGAGTTACTTAAGGAGTATTTCTACAGAGGTCAAGATGACAATGGTAAGGTTGTGCTTGATACTATCGCAAGAGGATCATATGGTGAGTGCACTTTTGAGAAGATCGCAGAGAAACTGGAGAAGATTTCCCAAAACAATAAAGCATGGAGTACTCGATAGTCAGACATTGGAAGAAGAACTTTTGTAGTTCAATCTGCTCCTAGTCAATCTATCAATGACATTCGTGAGGAGATGGCTCAGATGAGGACAAAACTTGTATTGGTGTTGAAGCAAGTTAGCGGAGGTGTAGAAAAGGTAAATGCGGTGAATTATTTGACTAGGACTCCACCACCACCGGTAGAGGAATATTACTATGATGAGGATGCTTACTTGGTGAATGATCAGGCGGGGGGTTTTCGAGCCAACGCCCAAGGTTCCAATTCGGATAATTGGCACCAAGGTCAAGGAAACCAAGGTCGAAACTATGGTAACTACAATCGAGAGGGTCAATATGTTCGGGATAGAAACTACAATCTCGACAACAACTACAACCGGAACAACTATGGCTACATTAGCGATATAGTTGGGCCTTATATCCCTCCACAGAATCGAGAATCTAGCAATAGGGAAGCTGAGAGAAGTATGTCACAGATTGAGGATCTGATGCAGAAGATGATGAAGAGGTTTGATTCAACTGATGAGAATGTGAAGCAGATGTAAAATGACTTGTCTATAATTGGTCAAAAAGTTGATGCCCATGCAGTGTTGATCAAGCAACTTGAGTAGCAAATGAATCAGTTGTCGACTAAAGTAAACCCATGTCAACCTGGCACACTTCCTAGCAACACCATCCAGAATTCGAAGAATGATGGGTATTGTATGGCAGTCACTACTTAAGGGGGTAGGCAGACCATTGATCCACCCATGCCATCTGAGGTTGAAATTGTAGTTGAGAAAGATGATGATGAGATTGAGGTTACTGGATAGTCCAAGAATGCTACAGAGAAGGAAGCAGAGATAACCCAAAAAGTTGTCCCCATTCCTAGACCTCCACCTCCATTCCCATAAAAGTTAGTTACGAAGAATGAAGAAAGAAAATACTGCAGGTTTATCTCTATGTTTAAATAGCTTTCCATCAATGTTTCATTGATAGAGCCTTTGGAGCAAATGTCTGGGTATGCAAAGTTTATGAAATATTTGGTGACTAAGAAGAGGGCCGTGAGTTTTGAAAATGATGATAGGTTGCAACATTGTAGTGCTATTGCTTCGAGATCACTTGTGCAAAAGAAGGAGGATCCTGGTGCCTTCACTATTTTATGTACCATCGGGTTGTTGCACTTTGCAAAGGAATTGTGTGATTTGGGTGCTAGCATTAATCTGATGCCATTGTCTATTTAGAAGAAGTTGGGTTTAGGGGCTGCAAAACCGACTACGATGCTATTGCTCATGTCCGATAGAACTATGAAGAGGCCCATTGATGTTCTCCAAGATGTACTTATGAAAGTGGAGTCTTTTATTTTCCGGCGGATTTTGTGATACTTGATTGTGAGGTTGATTTTGAGGTTCCCATCATCCTTGGGAGACCATTCCTTGCTACAGGGCGCGCCTTAGTCGATTGGAGAAAGGGTAGATGAAGTTCCGATTGAATAGTGAAGAGGTAACTTTTAATAACTGTAGGTCCATGAAGCAGGAAAGTGATCTCAAGACAGTGTCAGTGGTGACTCATATTATGGAGCGAGGTTCTGAGGCGTCTATTGAAGAGCAATTGGGAGTTAATGCATTGGCAACGGTTATGATAATTTTTGAGTGTTATGGTATTGAAGACTATGATGAATTTGTCGCTGCACTTGATATGTTCAAATTCCGTTCCAAACCAAAGAAGCTTGAGTTAGATATGAAGAGTCGCGACTCTCCACCCGAAAAACCACGTGTTGAAGAGGTTATAAGATGAGAAACGCTATCGAAGACACTTTATCCAATACTAAGTGTCGGCGATAGTTCAATAGTAATACAACCCAACTATGTGAGTTGGGGTCGAGTCCCAAGGGAGTGGTTTGTAATTGAGAATCAATAGAACAACAAGAATGTGATCAAGTCAATCATAGCTAGATATGCTTATGAATAAAAGAATTATTCAAATTAGGGGTGACACAAGTGTAAAATATCAGGGGGATTTACTTTCAATTATCAACTAAAACATCAATAACACGAAAATATGAATATAGAGACGTGTTCTTGGGATGTCATTTGATTATGGGCTCAGGAAGACAATCGGGTAATTGCAATTAATAGTGAACAACGGTAAATAAGTGATTAAACTAGACTTTAATAGGGGTAAACTTTCTCTCGAATAATCTACCCCGAATAAATATGGTTTCTCTCGAACACTAATAAGCAGCAATTAAGCACAACCTTCGCTTTAGTCCATTCACTCTCTCGAGCTGAATGTGAGGAAAAAGGTTTAGGGTTCACTCTCTCGAGCTAAACCCATAGCAACCCAATACCCACAGACCATCGATTCAGAAATTTTGGTTTCAAAACCTCTCTCTCGAGCAAGCCGAAAACACGAAGTTAAGATTGTATTTGCAACTACAAACCATTAAATTCAACCATAATTACTGAATGAAATCAGTTTTAAACAACATTTACACTATCAGTTAACAATACCTAACAGATAAATTAACCCATAATCACATAATCACACCCCAAGAATTGGGGTTTTACCTAGACATCATAAAAAGGTAAAACTCATTACCAAGTTGTGTTTCAATCAACTAGGTAGGATTGATATAGTATTTACAAAGGTCTAACATGAAGAATCTTCAACACCCACTTCCAATTTCATAGAAATGGAAATCTTCAAAGGAGAAGGAAAAATGTCTCAAAAACTTAGTTCTAAGCTCTCAACTTGAAAACTGAATAATAATGAAAACTACTGAATGTTCAATACTAAACTAAGAATTTAAAAACGTATTTATAGTCCCCAAAAATGTGCGGCGAAAGACCATTCGGCGTAATAAGTTGGGATCGCCAATCGACTCGGCAATCCGCCCTTTGGTCAATTTCATCACCTTTTTGCTTTGGCCTTCATAATCTTCACGTTTTGTACTTTGGGCGATATGGCACTACATCGCAGAACTGTTCGGTGACTCACCGATTACTCTTTTCTATCGCCGACTTGATTTTCTCCTTCAGGGCTCGGCACACTAGAACATTAAGCGAGACAATGGCCATTCGGCGACTCACCCAATGGATTAGGCGATCCTCAGACTCTCTTTTCCTTGTTTTTTCAGCTGCCTTGTTCTTTTTTGCTCAATAGTGTCAATGCTTTGTTCCACAATCCAAATACCTGAAATTCAAGGATTTAATTAAGTTATTGGCAAAAAATATGCATTTGAGGACACGAAATCTATTAAAATAAAGCCCTAAATGAGTCCGAATCATGGACACATCAACACCCTCGACTTAAACTTTTGCTTGCCCTCAAGTAAAACCCAAGTTCAGCAGTTCAAAACGGATGTCTCAAATAGTGCTACACAAGACTCAATCATGAATGCACACAAAAAGACTCAACTTACTCATGCAAAGATCAAATGTGCACTCAAAGACTCAAGTTGTGACTCACCATTATCAAAGAATCTCAGGCTCACAATACTTGCTTCAAATGCAAGTTCAAGCGCAACAAAGGTATTCAAATGCCCTCACACAAAGAATGTTTCCACATTTACACACAATGGTTAATAATTTAAAGCTCTGGAATAAAATGCCGCTCACACTAACAAAGATGAACACAATGCATGATTTCACCCATAGGTTTGCCCATATTCTCCAATCAACACTTGCTTCAGCTCACTCAACATCAAAAAGGTCTTTTCAAAGCTCGTAACGAGGCTGAGTGCAAAGGTATACTCATTTAGGCTTAGTGAATTCTATCCTAATGAAATGTGGTGTGAACAACACTTCCTTTCATTTTCTTCATCATTTTCATTCGTGATCAAAAGTGATCCCATTATTCACTTTCCATGGGCTATTGAAACCCCATTTTCTTTGTATTTTCACAACTTTATTCCACAACTTTTTCATTTTTTTTCATTCTTTTCTTCTTTTTCTCTCTTTTTCTTTTGTATGGAGGGGTTCCATTTTTCTCAAAACCATGGATAAAAAGGGACTTTCTTGCACTTTTTAATTTACCTTCTCTTTTCAGCACACCCCCAAATTAGGCTTTTTGCCTAAGTTGTCTATACAAACAAACCACAAATAACGAGGATTATAGGTATTGGATCAAGAAAGGTCACAATGTCATCAAGTTTCTTCCAAGGAAAGGTTAAGGCTCAAGTGGTGCTCAAGCAGGGTTCACACACTCACAAGGTAGGCCACAATAGAGGTATAATGTCAAATTGGTTCACACTCTTCAAAGTTGCCTAAGATCATGTGAAGAGATTGACTCATTTAGTCAACCGGACCAACGGGGAAAATTTCATCACACATTGTTCACGGTAAGCTCATCACACAAGGCATTGACACCTTATTCAAACAAGACTCCACACTTTCACAAGTAAGCGATGTTAAATACAAGAGACTCAATTCGATACTTGGCTAGTCACAACGAGATGCAAAGAGTTCACATATTCTCTATGCAACTTCATTTGGCCTCATCGTAGCCGCACATTCATTTTTGTTTGATTATGAGCACTATTCAAGTCATCGATATTGATCAAAACTGATACTTAAATTTGTAAGAAAACAACCACATTTTACACAAACAAGACGTGGTATAATATTTTTTTCCAAAAGTGTCAAAAATCACTAGCATTTTAAACAAGGAGCCACCAGCTCAGTCATCGATAAAAATAATGTAAAACACAATTATAACTCAAACCCAAATATATACACAAAACCAAAGGGTCACAAAAGTTGGGCCTCACCCCACCACAAATAAAATCATTTGTCCTCAAATGCAAACAAAAATATCCATAAGTCAAAATAAAATAAAACAGAGATGGAGGTAAAGAGGGGATCCTATCTACACAGTCGCTCAATCTGTCTGGGCATCAGTGCCCAGTGCATCAGTCTGGACTTCGGCATCAGTGCCCGGAGTCACCTCAGATGGAACAACAGCTACACTAGGAACAACCAACGGTGTATCCGCCAGAGAAGCCTACACAACTGCATCTACCATGGGCTCATCAGTTTCAGTAAGGCCATCATATGAAGCTTCTTCAGCCACCTCGAGCATCTCCTTATCAGTCTCCGCCTTTAGATTCAGGATCAACTGTGTCCTCAACTCTAACTTGATCTCCGGTGGTATCTGGAGGCATATCTAGCACATATGGGATCTCCACCATCCCAAAAATCATGGACATGTCGGTGGACTTCATCTGATCCACATCGCTCCTCAACACAGCAATAGTGGCCTTTAAGGTCGTCCCCTCTTCTGTGGCCCCTTAGCTACGTTCACACACCGCTATCCTCGTCGCAAGGGCGTAAATGGTAGTGCTCAATGTTGTCACAACATCATCCAGGGCAGGATGGATCATGCCCGGAATGAAGGCTTTGAGTCTGGCAGCCCGACAATCTACATAATGGGCAAGCTGCCCCATTCGGAGTAAAGAATCCTGAGTTATCGGGGCTCAGGAGACAGGAGCAGCAGCAGGTCTAGGAGGCAGTGTAGTAGAAGAAGAACCTATAGTGTCAGAAAGAGTAGAAGAAGAAGTACCTGAAGGCCCAGGGGCAGAGTAGGCAAAGATTCCTCTGCTGTTAATGAGTCTGCGTCTACAACCGGGGAAGAGTCCACCGGGGTTGCCTTCTTCTTCTTCTACGCCTCATCCTTCAAATATTCAGCATCAATCCTCTAGATATCAGTAGAGGATGTGGGAATCACTGCCACATCCTTCTTTGCATCTCTCGAAACTCGAGTCCATCTGCACAGCTCGGTGATCAACACAAGGAAGGGAAGTGAGGTCTGGCGCTGCTTGGCCCTCATGACCATCTCATGTGCTATAGGGATACCCAAATTTATCCTTGTCTCCTCTATTATGCAACCCAGACATGTAGTCTTGGCTAGGCGAAGGATCAACTCATTTTGGGATGAGATGATAGTGTTGCTGATGAAGCCAAACCAGAACTGTGCAACAATGTTAAGATATTTCTTTTCAATCTGTGATCTAATCTCTAGTGGGTGGGATTGATATAGTCTTTACAAAGGTCTAAGATGAAGAATCTTCAACACCCACTTCCAATTTCTTAGAAATGGAAATCTTCAAATTTTAAAGCTAAGGAAAAATTTCTCAAAAACTCAGTTTTAAGCTCTCAACTTGAAAACTGAATAATAATGAAAACTACTGAATGTTCAATACTAAACTAAGAATTTAAAAACGTATTAATAGTCGCCCAAAAATATTCTGCGCAGAACCATTCGGCGCAATAAGTCGGTATCACCGATCCACTCGACAATCCGCTCTGGTTAATTTCATCACCTTTTTTCTTTGGCCTTCAGCATCTTCATGTTTTGTACTTTGGGCGATATGGCACTGCATCGCGGAACCGTTCACTGACTCACCGATTACTCCTTTATATCACTGGCTTGATTTTCTCCTTCAGGGCTCGGCACACTGGAACATTAGACGAGACAATGGCCTTTTGGCGACTCGCCCAATAGATTAGGCGATCCTCGGGCTCTCTTTTCCTCATTTTTTCTCAATAGTGTCCATGCTTTGTTCCTCAATCCAAATACCTAAAATTCAAGGATTTACATAAGTTATTGGCACAAAATATGCATTTTAGGACACTAAATCTATTAAAATAAAGCCCTAAATGAGTCCAAATCGTGGAATCATCAACACCCCTAACTTCAACTTTTGCTTTCCCTCAAGTAAAACCCAAGTTCATCAGTTCAAAAGGAATGTCTCAAACAGTGCTACACAAGACTCAATCATGAATGCACACAAAAAGACTCAACTTACTCATGCAAAGATCAAATGTGCACTAAAAGACTCAAGTTGTGACTCACCATTATAAAAGAATCTCAAGCTCACAATACTTACTTCAAATGCTAGTTCAAGCTCAACAAAGGTACTCAAATGCCCTCACACAAAGAATGATTCATATTTACACACAATGGCTAATAATTTAAAGCTCCAGAATCAAATGCAACACTCACACTTACAAAGATGAACACAATGCATGATTTCACCCATAGGTTTGCCCTTATTTTCCAATCAACACTTGCTTCAGCTCACTCAAGATAAAAAAGGTCTTTTCAAGTCTTGTAACGGGACTGAGTGCAAAGGTATGGTCATTTAGGCTTAGTGACTTCTATCCTCATGAAATGTGGTGTGAACAACACTTCATTTCCTTTTCTTCATCATTGTCATTCGTGCTCAAAAGTCATCCCATTATTCACTTCCCATGGGCTGTTGGAAACCCCATTTTCTTTGTATTTTCACAACTTTATTCCACAACTTATTCATTCTTTTCTTCTTTTTTTCTCTTTTTTTTGTATGGAGGGGTTCCATTATTCTCAAAACCATGGGTCAGAGGGGACTTTCTTGCACTTCTTCATTTACCTTCTCTTTTCACCACACCCCCAACTTAGGCTTTTGACCTAAGTTGACTATTCAAACAAATCAAAAATCATGAGGATTATGGGTATTGGATCAAGAAAGGTCACAATGTCATCAAGTATCTTCCAAGGAAAGGTTAAGGCTCAAGGGGTGCTCAAGCGGGGTTCACAAACTCCTAAGGTAGGACACAAAAAAGGTATAATGTCAAATTGGTTCACACTCTTCAAATTTGCATAAGATCATGTCAAGATATTGCCTGACCTAGTCAACCGGACCAATGGGGAAAATTCTAGGTGTGATCACACATGGTTTACGGTAAGCTCATCACACAAGGCAAGACTCCACACTTTCGCTATTGTGCAATGTTCATCACAATAGACTCAATTCGATACTTGGCTATTCACAACGAGATGCAAAAGTGCACATATTGTCTATGCAACTCCATTTGGCCTCATCGTAGCCACACATTCATTTTTGTTTGATTATGAGCACTATTTAAGTCATCGGTATTGATCAAAACCAATACTCAAATTTGCAAGAGAACAACCAAATTTTACCCAAACAAGAGGTGGCACAATTTTTTTTCCGGAAGGGTAAAAACTCATAATCATTTAAAACAAGGAGCCACAAGCTCAATCATCAACAAAAATAGTGTAAAACATAATTATAACTCAAACCCAAATATATACACAAAACCAAAGAGTTCCAAAAGATCACACAAAAGGTGGGCCTCACCCCACCACAAATAAAATCATTTGTCCTCAAATGCAAACAAAAATATCCATAAGTCAAAATAAAATAAGACATATAGGGAGGTAAAGAGGGGATCATGTCTACACGGTCGCTCCATCTGTCTGGGCAACAGTGTCTGGTGCATCAGTCTGGACTTGGGCATCAGTGCCCGGAGTCACCTTAGATGGAACAACATGTACACTAGATTCAGCCAAGGGTTTATCCTCCAGAGAAACCTGCACATCTGCATCTACCATGGCCTCCTCAGTCTCAGTAAGGCCCTGATATGAAGCTTCTTCAGCCACCTCGAGCATCTCCTCATCAGTCTCCACCTCAAACTTAGGATCACTTGTCTCCTAAACTCTAACCTCATCTCCGGTGGTAGACGGATGCATATCTAGCACATCTGGGATATCCACTATCCCAAAAATCATGGACATGGCAGTGGACTTCAGCTGATCCATATTGCTCCTTAACACAACAATAGCGGCATTTAAGGCCATCACCTCCTCGGTGGCCCCTTGGCTACGCTCATACACTGCTATTCTCACCGCAAGGGCATCAATGGTAGTGCTCAATGGTGTCACAACATCAGCTAGAGGAGTATGGATCATGCTCGGAATGAAGGCCTCGAGTCTGGCAGCCCGATGATTTGAAAAATGGGAAAGCTGCCCCATTCAAAGTAGTGAAGCCTAAGTGATCGGGACTCGAAAGACGGCAGCAGCAGCAGGTCTAGGAGGCAGTGTAGTAGCAGAAGGACCTGGAGTGTCAGTAGAAGTAACAGTAGAAGTACCTGAAGGCCCAGGGGCAAGAGTAGGCAAAGATGCCTCTGCAGGTATTGTGTCTACGTCTACAATCGGGGAAGAGTCCACCGGGGATTCCTTCTTCTTCTTCTCCGCCTCATCCTTTAAATATTCACCCTCAATCCTCCTAATAGCAGTAGAGGATGTGGGAATCACTTCCACATCCTTTTTTGCATCTCTCAGAACTCGAGCCCGTCTGCACAAATCGGTGATGAACACAAGGAAATGAAGTAAGGTCTGGCGCTGCTTGGCCCTCATGACCATCTTCTGTGTTGTAGTGATCCCTAGATTTGTCCTGGTCTCCTCTATGATGCAACACAGACAGGCTTCCTTGGCTAGGACAAGGATCGACTCATTCTGGGATGGCATAATAGTGTTGTTGATCAAGCCAAACATGAACCGTGCAACAATGGTAAGATCCTTATTTTCAATAGGTGCTCCAATCTCCAGCCACTGAGGAGTACCGTATGATATGAGCAGGGCCAGCCATTTCTTCATGTTATCCAAAGTCTTCGTTCTAATCAGATGCTGACAGTCGTCATCAGTATCATCGGGACAATCTAGGACAACATTAATAGCCTCACTGTCACACTTAACCTTCTTTCCCCGGACAACTACTTAGTCAACTGGTTTGAATGTTGCTGCTTGCTTCTTCCTCTGTGGTATCAAGGCCCCATAAGATGTATAGAACTCTCGGACCCAATTTGGAATATATGGGCCATGGGGCTTGGTAAAGATCTAGAAATTATGAGTGTTCAGAAAACTCATAATCTCTGGGTGCCTATCAATCACCCTATCAGTGTACAATGGTTTCTCCTCAATAATCATCCTCAACCCCTCAATTTTTAATTTCTTCATAGACTTGGGAGGAGGACCCTGCACAGGAGGGGCTAGGACTACAACTTATGCTGAAGCTGGAGTAGGAAAACTGGTGGCCTGAGGAGTCCTGATACTAGACAGATCATTCATCCTTTTGGACCGCAACTCTGCCCTCTGTGCTGCTATATGCTCATCATCATCAAAAGCTGCAATCTAGGGCTCCTGGCTCACCATCACTCTCAGAACTGGTGAGGTGTGTGTCATAGATGCCGTCACTATCGGAGCTGACCTGAAGTGATGTAGGTGCCTTCTGTTTATCTTTTCCCTTCCCACTAGTTTTGGGAAGTTTGGTGGCTTTGGCCCTGGATGCAGCTGCATCCTCATTTAGTTTTATCCCCTTAGCCTTCCTTCGGGGTGGCATATTTCTACCAGCAACCTTAGGTCTTTTCACGTCTGCAAAACATAGGGAAAATGTTAGAAATAATTCAGTCAAAATAACAGAAAAATAGTCGCAGACAGACTCGCTGAACCGGTCGGTGAGTTGCCGAATCACTTTGGCGAGCTCGGTCTCACTGAAAGGATTGGCTCTAAAGTTTTGGCAAATCGGCGATGGGAGAGGCCTTTTGGTGAATCGCCGACAACTTTCGGCGAGCATGGATTTGCCCGCCAAAAGTTACAGTGCAAATTAAGCTACAGAGGTGCAGACAAAGGGCAAACAAGAAGACTTTCGGTGAGTAGCCGAGTGCCTTCGGTGACCTCAAGCTTCTCGGCAAAAGTTACAGAGGCAAACATCAAGTATACAATGAAATTAAAGGCGACATGGGGACCTTCGGCGAATTGCCGAGTGGTTCGGCGAGCTCGACCCTGCTTAGCAAACGATCGAACTTGCCTATTTTCAACCCAATTTCTCAAATTCAACCCCGCAACCCCCGAAAACAAAATCAAAGCATGCACTAGCCAAATTAAAACAAGACCCATAACACCCATTACCCCGGGATACTCAGACTTCTCTCGATTTTGCTAAATTTGGCCATTTGACGTCTTTTGCCCTTAAGAATGATGTCACATGCTCTATCATTGGGAAAATTACATCATTTAGCACAACTATGGGTTACTTAGACTTTACCCGACTAGACCCAACAACATGCGAGAACAACCCCACAAGATTTAACCAATTTTATGGCATAAAATTTATGGGAATTCAACATTATAAACAATACGGGAAATATATTCGAATTAAAATAAGCACACAAACATTCTAATCCTTTCAGAGAGCCCCAACACACGATAACAAGATAATATCATTTACATAAGAGTACAAAATTATTAAAAATGAACTCGAGGTTCGAAAAACCAACCTTTAATGCTGAATAATCAAGACTGAAATGCTAGGCGGCAAAGTAATCCCAATCCGAGCACAAATCAACGACTAAAGTACTACTAGAAATGCAATAATATAGAAACTAAAGTGCGGGTGTGAGTTTGTGAAGTTTGAAAGTGAGGGAAAGTGAAGGGTTTGGCCTTTTTAAAATCGTCCAGATCTTGCCCATTCGATGATATTAGTCATGCTCGCCGAACCACTCGGCGACACACTGAGTAGTCACTTACCTCACCGAGTTTTACAGGGCCCTCAGTTGATTTGGGGGTCCAAACGGCGGTAAAGAGCGCAATCGCCGACCTGGTCGGTGACTTGCCAATAACTTCCTGGGCTCGCTGAGTTTTACAAACTCCAATGTAAAAAAAATCTTGAGTCCAACGGCGGTCTAGGTCGGCGTTGCTGACCTCTTCGGTGATGTGCCGACTAGACCTTTTACTCGCCAATTTGCACTTTTCACCCACTTTACACACTTTGTCCTAGACATTCAATACACCATTATTGCAAACTTAAAAAGAAATAAAATAAAGCTTGGGTTGCCTCCCAAGCAACGCCTTAGTTCAAACCTCATTTTTGGGGTTGACCATAGTGTCACTGGGCAACCCCCTTGCTGTCTTGGGTTTATATGAGACTAGATATGACCCATTTGGGTCGCCAACTGCTTAATTGACACTATATGTGAGGTGACAATCTGACTAAGGGTTTACTCATCTTCTTTAATTTCATTTAAAATCTTGTCCGACCCCTCAACTTTGTTGAGAATACGACAAAGCATATCCTCAGACCGACCACCTTCCGAATCCTTTGGCTTTTGGTGCTCGTGGGAAGGCACATACATATCCTTCTCCCCATCCTGCCAATTTGGATTACGGTCCCTCCATTCACGATCTCGATCTTTCCAACCTTCATCCCTACTCCAACCTTGGTTACCACCTTGCCTCGGGTAGTTTGAACGATAACCACCACCTTGGTTGGCTAGGAAATTCAGCTCTTCATTATACAAGGCCTCAAATTTGGACTCATTCGGATTAACACACCTGACACCCACGATATTGACACTTTGAGCACCAGCTCCCATGATAGTTTTAGACAAAATGTCAAGTTGTGTCATGATCTTGGCCATGTTTTGGTCCCTCTCTTGGTCCTTCTCCATCTATTCCTTAGTCAACTTGAACGTGAGAGGGTAGATCTGGTCTTTACGGGTATACCACGCCCTATTTATAGTAGTCATGCCATCCAAGAGCTGAGGCGCTATCACATAAGGTTGTCACATCAAACCTCCCGGAGAAACTTGGTCAGCAACATCCTTATATACCGAGCCAAGACTCTGGTAAAAATACTGCAGCAACACATTATCAGGCAAGCCATGGGTTGGGCATTGGAGCACCAACTTCTTGAATTGCAGCCAAGTTTCATGAATTGGCTCCCCTTCTAGACGCTTGAAGCTCTGAATGTTATCTCAAAGATTCATCTCTTCGAGGGAGGGAAAAATCGCACTTGAAATACGGTGACCAACTTCTCCCAAGAAGTGATTGCTTCACGTGGTAATTTAGCTAGCCACTTACATGCCTCCCCCATCAAAGAGAACAGGAATAACCTCAACCGGACCGACTGTTGGGAGATGTTCATGAAGGATAACGATCTGCATATATCAACGAAGTTTCTAAGATGCTCATGAGGATCCTCATGAGCCAAACCACTAAAAATCCCCTTTAGTTGCAAGAGTTGTAACATAGTACTCGTGATGTGGAACACCGCATTTGTTTCTGTCGGAGGCAAGAGAATGGCACCAATTCCTCCCATGAGATGGGGGTCATTAGCATGAGGCTCGTTTACATCGTAGAGTTTTTTGATGTCATCTTGATGGCCTACTTGGCTGCCATTGCTGCCATTCACACGCATACTTCCTGTTTTAAAACAGAAACAAGCAAAACTAAAATAAAATTAAGTAAGTAGTACTATAACTAACAAGAGCAAAATTCGACTTAAATAAAAATTCTCAAATAACACCACTCCCCGGCATCGACGCCATTTTGATAAGATGAGAAACACTATCAAAGACATTTCATCCAATATTAAGTGTCATCGATCGTTCAATAGTAATATAACCCAACCATGTGAGTTGGGGTGGAGTCCCAAGGGAGTGGTTCGTAATTGAGAATCAATAGAAAAGCATGAATTTGCTCAAGTTAATCATATCTAAAAATGTTTACGAATCAAATCATTATTCAAATTAAGGGTGACACATATGTCAAATATCAGGGGGATTTGGTTTCAATTATCAACTAAAATAGCAAATAACATGAAAATACGAATATAGAAATGGATTCTTGCGATAAGATTGGATTACGGGCTAAAGTAGACAATCGGGTAATTGCATTTAATAGTTGTACCACCCCTCAAAATGAAATAGGATAATTACAGCTTCGCCTGCATGTTAGTAATTGATAAACTTGTATAAATGTTTTAAAATGAGTTTATAGGTAAGTTTAGTTGAGTTTGAAGTCAAACGTCAAGAGACGTCCATGACGTTCAGAGACTGGCCTAGTGTTGGTGCTTGCGTGTAGTTGATGTGTTGTCATAGTTTTGTTGTGTTGTTTGAAGTTTAGGTTAGAGGGAGTCACCCTAGTAACTAGGTGGGGTGGTATAGGGTCATGACGTCTGGGTACGACTCCCCAAGGAACACCCTCAGGGTCCTTGGAGAGGACCCAAACCTTGGCAAGAAGACTGCCCAAGGCAGTGTGGATTGACGCCCAGGCTTGACGCGCCGTCACTGGAGTGACGGCCCGTCAAAGGGGGGCGTGGCTCCACACTTAGGCGTGGGAGCTTAGCCCCAAATGAGAGCCTCTGATCCAATTGACGGTTGCACAGGACGGTGTCGTCAGTCCATTGACGGTCCGTCAACTGTGGTCGTCGATTGGTGCCCTGTTTCACTGGCAAGTTTCGGCCAAGTGAGGGGTGAATTGGTAAATTCACCCCACGTTCTAATTAGACCCTAAACGACTATTTTACCTATTTTTAGGTACGTCAATAGTATTAAAAGTGTTTTGTAGAATTTTGAGTTCATTATTTTCAAAACCCCAAAAGTTGAACTTCTCTTCTCCAAAACTCTCTCTCTAGGAAGACTCCATTAGAAGTGAAGAACTCAAGGTTTCTAGGTCAAATTCTTCAAGTTTTCAAGAGTATTTTCGTGGGCATTCAATAAATAAGGTATGGGGATTTTATCTTTGATTCTCCTTTCAATCAAAGAG
>JAJOOO010024741.1:0-32253 GCA_029582685.1 Solanum piurae
AAAAAACAAAATTTAAAAAAAAAATGAGAGCTAGAGAAATGAAGAGGGGAAAGGGTTGTATTGAATCACTAGTTGCTCTCAGGTCCAGCGAAGCTAGAAGCTCCTCGATGGAGTAGTGAAAAAGATAAAAGTGCAATTTTTATGTATAGCAAACATAAAAATCATGTTTGTATGTTATAGCTATAGTTTGCATAATTGCGCTAGAAACATCCAATTTTATACAAATTGTTCAATTTTGTATAAATTCATTTATATATTGTAATTTGTATAATAAGATCTGTATTTGTATAATTATAAGTGTATATGACAAAAATATATGTATTTGTATTTGTATATACAATTTTCTCACTTTATACAAACACAAACGCATTTTATATCGAAATGTATAAAATGACTAATTGTATACCAAAAATGGCTAGTTGTATACCGAATCAGATGGCAAAAAAAGGGATGTTTGCTACGAATTACAATTAAAATAAACTATGGCTATAACATTTAATTTGAATTAATAGTTTGCTATTTCATACAATTTTTCCTAAAGGACGGACTAATTTTGAGTTAAAAAGGGATGTGAATTTTAATTCGAGCGTTTTTTTTTTAAAATTTAGATGAGTTTCACATTGAGTGGTTTAATTAATGGAGTGATCGTATCATAATTGATTACCTGTAAAAAGTGGTATATCAAAATCAGTTATATTTTCCGTTAATAAATAATGACATAATGAATACTTTGTGTTCTTGCAAGAGGTATAGATAAATTCAATTTTAAACGAATGAGATAGATAAAAAAATATTCTCAAAGTTCGATAACATTTTTGAGTGTTTTCTGATGCCTCAAAAGTAGTAATGATCTCTCTCTTCTCTATAATCTTTGTCAATACTAATATTTTTCTAAAATAGGAATTAAATGGAAGAAAGAAGAGTTTTTTGACATTGCACTAGGGTAGGAAAATTAATGTAACCATACAAATTTCTTGAGAAAAAGGATATTTCTCATAAGATGTTTTAACGCAACCCAACAACTGCGGCGGCACAGCGTTGAATCCATCACGATCACCGCCACTCTAAGGCAACTATTGACCCTTTTCTTCTCCGTTAGGAACATCACAACCTCTGTCGATCTGGGGAAAGGGATTCTCCGATTTTACAGTAAGTTCGTTGTTTTCTCTACTGTTTTGTTTTTTAATTCAATTTGCTTGATGAATTGATATTTATGTTTTGTTTGTGATTTTGGAGATGGACGGTAACAAAGATGAGGCTTTGAAATGCTTAAAAATAGCGCAAACTTCGATTGAATCTGGAAATCGAGAACGGGCGTTGAAATTCTTGAACAAAGCTCGTCGTTTAGATCCATCGCTTGAAATTGATGATTTATTATCTCAAGCTGATGCTTTTCAATCGAAAAATAGTGTATCCAACTCTCCTTCTAGCTCATCTATACCCTCCGAGTCCGAAAGTAGTTGTACTCGTCGGAGAGTTTCTTCGTATACCGAGGAGCAAGTTACAATTGTTAGGGAGATCAAGAGGAAGAAGGATTATTACGATATCTTAGGGTTGGAGAAAGGATCTAGTGTTGAGGATGTGAGGAAATCTTATAGGAAGCTGTCTTTAAAAGTTCATCCTGATAAGAACAAAGCTCCGGGGGCGGAAGAGGCGTTTAAGATGGTGTCTAAGGCGTTTCAGTGTTTGAGTGATGAGGAGAGAAGGAAAACATATGACTCTGTTGGCTCTGAGGAGCCTGTTTATACGAGGCGTCCTACTACACATCATCATGCTACTGGATTTCGATTTAGTGATGACGTTGATGCTGAAGAGATATTTAGGAATTTCTTCTTTGGCAGTATGAATCCTGCAACAACTACTCATTTTAGCTTTGGCACTGGAATGGGAATGGGAGGAAATCATGGATCAAAGTCCTTATTCAAGACTTTGATTCAATTGTTGCCTGTCATATTGATCTTGTTGGTCAACTTTCTACCTTCATCAGACCCAGTTTATTTATTTTCAAGGTCTTATCCGTATGATCTTCGCCTGGCTACACAAAGGGGTGTCAACTACTATGTCAAGTCTGGGAAATTTGAACAGGAGTATCCTGTTAATACCCCAATGCGTTCCACCCTTGAAGAAAAAATTGACAATGATTATTTCTCAATTCTATCTCACAACTGCAGGCTTGAGCGACAACAGCTTCATTGGGGTTATCAACGACAAACACCAAATTGTGATACACTGAAGCAGTTCCAAGCTGCAGCTTGATTTACTGATGAAAGGGTGCAGTTTCCTCCTTGTGATATCTTACTCCCAAAATAAATTTAGTTTTGGATTTTAGATTGACAATCATATGCGGTTTGGTCCCTTTTATTTAATTCCTCTCCACACGAGGACATATTTATAGATGACTTAGTGAACTTGCCAATCTTGTTTGCATTGTTTGATAATTGCTGTGTTATAATTGCAGAACATATGCTAGTTTATGTCATATTCTGTTATAAACTCTACTGGATAGTAATTCACTTTCAGACCACTGGAGCTTCGTTTGCTGTATTAAATTACTACTACAATCATGATTGGAGATCCACTTCTTCTTTTATTTGGATAAATATGATTGAAGGTTGAGTTATTTAAGTTCAGGAATGAATGTCATAACTTTATTAACAACTAGCTCAACTCATTTTAAAGTTTTTTGGTATATTGTCTATAAGGTAGTAAACAGATTCCGTATGGTGTATGGTGCCTGCTGCTATCTTTTGGTGCATCTGGAATGAAAGGAATCGTAGATGTTTTGATGGGATTTCAATTCCTAACCACATTCTTAAATCCAACTGTTTAGTCTTCTTATATAGCTGGTTCAACCAGGCCCCTGTAACCACTGTTGATCTTTTTTTGGACTATGTCTGCTCTTTAGTTATCCTGTAAATTCTTGTACAGGAGCAGACCCCTCCGTAAATTTTTGCCTTGCATCTTCATGATGCCTTGTAATGAAATCTCCTTCATCAAAAAAAGTAGTTAACAGATTCCAGGTTGCAGTACTCACTAGATTGTTTTATATATGAGTTTGGGCAAGGTCCAGCCGATGAGCGGTACAACACTGTTTCTGTTAGATAATACAAGCTGTTTGATCTCAATGTTGTGGTAATTACTTGACAATGGCATAGGTTTTGTGGAATATTAGATGGAGTTCAGTTGAATTTTGTGACCTTTATGTTCCTCCCGTCCTTAGAAGACTTGTCGAGTTCAGCCTTTTCTTGTATTAAAATTTAACAAGCAGGATTTTGTCTTTTCATTTCTTTCCTTCTTCCTTGCTGTAGTAATTTACAAAATCCCATATACATGTATTCATTCACAAGTTCTTACTGTCTAGTGGCTAGCATACATCGTGGTTCTTAGGCATTGTGTGGTTGTAGTGATGCATGTCAAGAAGGTTATGTTCACCAGTAGCAAGCAAGTAGGCAGTTAAGTTTGTGACGAGCTTAGACAGCCATGTACATGCATTTACCACTTACATAATGAGCTATTTGAGCAATTGTTGAGTCAAGTAGGACCATTGACTTATTTTGGTGCTGAGTAAAATGTTCCCCTCTCTTCTCTTGGTGAACAGGTGAAGTATTAGTAGAAAGATTCCTTATTAAATGAACACAATGTGAAAAGAATCTCCTAAAGTCTGCTAATGACATGGGGCTTTGGCCAGTGAGAAAGATCACAACTGGGTGTGGCACAATATAGATTGAGCTGACTGATTGTTTCCTTCTCAATAATATATTTAGACTTTTTTCAACCACTTCAAAGGTAATAAGTAATGGAGTTTCTACTTGTTCTTCCTACATTTTGCCATGTACAAGGGTATACCCTATATTTTGTTTCTTTTTGACAAGCTGAGTGTGTATTTCTAGTATAATTTACATAAATCTCATAGTGTTAATAGTTAATTACATTATTTCCTTACTCTTTTTCAAATTACAAAAGTCCCTTAAAATTTATGGATTTCGAATACATCCCTAGACTTTCTATACATAGGCAAGCAAAGAGGGGAGGGATGTATCAGAGAAGGGATAAGACATTTGGATGCATAGGGGAGGGATGTATCCGAGGGGATAGGATCCGGATACATAGGGAGGGATGTATTGAAAGGGGAATAGGTATGTATCCGAGAGGGATAGGGATGTATCAACGAGAGGGAAGTGATGTACCCGAGAGGGTATTTTTGAAATTTTTAAATGGTAGGAAATTTTAGAGATTATGGTAAAATAAGATGTGTAATGATAAATTATTGTATTTAAAAAAGGGGGAAAAGACAAATATACTTTCGAACTATCGTAAATGGTATGCAGATATCCTCTGTCATACTTTTGGGACATTGGTGCTCCTGCTGTCCAAAAATTAGAGCATATATGCCCTTCACTCTAACGGAGGACTAAATAGGGACACGTGGCACAATCTTATCCGTCGATAAATATTGGATCGGTGGATAAGATTATGACACAGGTATATCTGTTAGTACAAAGGGTATATATGCTCTAGTTTTTGGACGGCAGGGACACCAATGTTCCAAAAGTATGACGGTGGGTATTTGCATACCATTTACGATAGTTTCGGGGTATATTTATCCTTTTTCCCTTTAAAAAATCCTTGAAGACTTCCTTGAAAATAGGGATGACAACGTGGTGGTGTTTGGTGGAGTGGGTTGAGATAAAATTTTTCTGAATTGATGTGGGCCAGTTTGCGGGTTTAAACAAAAATATAAGAAATACTAAAATTTAAAATTATTCTAGGGGTGTTAATGGGATGGTTGGGCCGGTTATTTTTAAAAAAATTATATCATTCCAATTTTTTAGGTATTTTATAAGTATAATCAAAATTAGGTTCTTTTAGACCGTCTCAATTATATCAGTGTTTCTTTTGTGTTGGTACGGTTCAATTAATTTTGTTTTTATTTTTTATTTTTAATGTATCACCTTAAAATACACCATTGTTAAAACATTTCGTTCATAAGTGTGTTCTTGAAGAAACACTTCAATTCTTCAACAATTTGGTGTTGGTACGGCTAACTTAATTTTCGTTTTTATTTTTATTTTTAATGTATCACACCTCAAAATACACCACTGTTAAAATATTTCTTTCTTAAGTGTGTTCTTGAAGAAACACTTCAATTCTTCAACAAGAAGCTAAACACGTAAAAACTTGTTTCTATATTGTTTGACTTAAAACTTTCAATTAGATTGTTTGATGGAGGATTTATGATAATATCTTTTGATTTTTAAATCTAATTGATTTAAAGCTAATAAAAGGGCAAAGATTCAAAGTCATGCAGTCATCATAGGCCTGAGACCTATGTTATATTTATATTTAAAAAATGTTATAAAATATATTTATATATTAAATTTATCATATTTATAATGTATAAAATATATTTGTATATATGTAAGGTTATTTCGTTCCATTAGAAAGAAAATCAATTTTTTTATGAATTAAGAAAACACTTGGGAATGGGTGGAGCAAAGCCTTCACCAACTCCATTAGAGACTAATGTCAGATTGACCAACACAAAATTTGATGAAGCTACAGGAAGTCGAAGTGATTCATTATTAGCATATGCTAATATTAATCTTTCAAAGTGATTCATTATTAGCATATGCTAATGCTTAACAAAGATTAATGGGAAAATTGTTGTATGTGACCATAACTAGACCAGCTATTAATTAAATTATTTTGACACTAAGGGTGTGTTTGGTACGAAGGAATTTTTTTTTTATGGAAAATGTTTTCGTGGAAAATAAGTGGATTTCTAACTTATTTTCTCATGTTTGGTTGTTACTAGAAATTATTTACTAGAAAATATTTTTTAATGTTTAGTTGGTGAATGAAAAATATTTTTCAGAAAATACCTTTTATTTTTGGCTTGAGACTAAAAAATACTCTTTAGAAAAATAATTTATGATTCGAAAATCAATCACGATAATTGATCCCCAACACCCAAACTAGGACAAGATTCCGATGATCGTTCCAAAATTCAATCCTGAGATTTGACCCAGGAAAAAAATTCAAAAATATTTTTCTTAAAAAAAATAAAAAATTGACGGGGTTTCGGGGGAGGGGGGAGGGAGGGAGAGATAGGGGTGGGAGTGACATAAAAAATGATTTTTTTTAAAATTTGAAATATTTTTCGAAAACAATTTTTAAATTTTTTTTTTGATGGGGGTGGCGCGGGTGGGGGCGTAAAAAATGATTTTTTTAAACACTTGAAATATTTCCCAAAATATTTTTTTATTAATTTTTTTTTTGACGAGAATAGTCCGGTTGGGGATGACGGGGTAGGGGGTGGCGTAAAAATGAAAATAAAAATAAATTTGAAATGATTTTTCAGAAACATTTTTTTTAAAAGAAAATTTGACGGGGATGGCCTGAGTGGGGGTGCCAGGGGGTGGTGTAAAAATGACTTTTTTACCATTTGAAATATTTTTCATAAATAATTCTTAAATTTTGTTTTTTGTTGGGGGGGGGAGGGAGGATACTGATTTGGTGGTAGGGATAAAAATATATTTGAAATTTAAATTTTTTTATTTTATTTTTTTGAATGGGGAAGATCAGGTACGGGGTATAGGTAGGGTAAGAAAAAAATTAAAGGAGGCAGTAGAGTTTTCGAAAATGTTTTCCTTAATTTTGGAAGGGAAGTCATTTTTCTTAAATTTGAGGAAAATGAGTTGATCTGGAAAACATTTTCCAAACATTTAACCCAACCAAACACAAAAAAATTAGAAAACATTTCATACCAAACACACCCTAAGCCAATTCATGCAAACACCAAAACAACCACATTGGGAATCATCTATAATAGTAGTAATTATTTGAAACTTGCACCTGGGCATGGTATCCTTATGAGTTCATCCTCTAGTCAGGAGCTCACATGTTGGTGTGATTCAGATTAGGCAGCATGTTCAGCATGTTCAAATACCAGAAGATATGTAACATGATATATGATCAAGTTTGGAAATTCGTTGGTATCTTAGAAGTTCAAAAAGCAACAAATAGTGTCAAGGAGCTTTGCAGAGGCAAAATATAGGAGTGTGGCTTCAGCAGTATCTGAGATTACATGATTGATAGGTCTATTTCAGGATATTGGGATGAATGTGACATATCCACTAATTGTTATGAGTAGGGGTGTAGGCACATGGTGGTCAGGGTGTCCAATTTGACATCCTTCGTCGGGAAAAAAATACTGTATATACAAGTAAAATCATATATGAAGTGATTAAATAACAAATTTTGGACACCCTTGACACTATAGGTTGTTGTAGTCTAGTAGTTTTAGATCTTTTTAACGGGTTTCAAACACATTGAGTGAGTTAGTGGTCGTGTGTTCGAATCTCACTAGCAACTTTTTCTCTTTTTAAAAAGACCTTTTGTTGTGCAATTTTTGGACACCCTTCGTGAAATTTCTAGTTCTGCCACTAGTTATGAGGATAGTTAGACATCAATACAAATTTACTCAAATTCTATTTTTTATGAACGAACTAAGCACATAAAAATGGACTGTCACTTTATTCGTATCAAGATTAAAGGACTTGTTGAGACAACTTTTGTGGAGACTAAAGAACATCAAGCAGATATATTGACCAAAGGGCTAAGCAAGGCAAAATATTCCTATCTAATGAGCAAGCTGGGAGTGTTCAACATTTTGCACCCTCCTGCTTGAGGGAGAGTATTAGAGTTAGAGTCATCATGTGGAATAATCCATTAGTTAGTTAGACTAATGATTGTTAGAATAGTGGTTATATACACAACTGTCAAGTCTAAGACAGATGACAAAGTAGGTAATTAAAATTTCTAATCTATATATTGCATGATGTACAACCGTGGATGGTTTAGATCAATGAAATTATAATTCGTAGTACTGTCTTCTTCACTTCTTTTTCTCTGAATCAGGTAGTCATTAGCGAACTATTGGAGCTAAGCTCATTGTCTAAATTTCATTACCAATACTTAGGAACATATATCACTATACTATTATGATTTATGGGAAAAGATGCAGGGTTAAGCTACATATTTTTACTTGTTGAACTTATTCGAAAGGATTAACCTTCAGACATTCTGTACAATTAGGTATATGATGGACTCTTACTATTTCTATTCACTCTTAGTACTAGACCAGATTCTTATGATGCAATATGCTTATTCAACAACTTGAATAATGTCGATCAAAGGTTGGATAATGTTATTTTATCATATCAATATGTTATAATAGTAATAAAGTTGAATGATGACGATTAAAGGTTGGATCATGCTATTTTATCATATCCACTTCTTTTTATAATATTAGAAAGTATTAGGAGTTTTACGTTTATTTCGAGCTCTTTTTTGGTGTTTTACATTTTCTTTTCTAGCAACTGTTTAGCTGGTGCTTTATTCTTGTTTAGTTGAATCTTAGTTATTCTTTTGGTATTTATATATATAAAATACTCTTTTCGTTTTATTTTATATGAATTAGTTTGATTCAACATAAAATTTAAGAAAAAAGGAATTTTTTTGAAATTTTTTTGTTTAAAATAAGTAATAAATATTTGTGTGAATATAAATTATTTTATAATAAATATTTTAAAATTAAATTATCATTTTATATAGAAATATATCATGGACTAAAACAGAAAATAAACCATGAGTAATTAAATAACCACTAGACAATTTTTTGTACACTGTTTTTTAGAAACAATTAGACTGTTAATTTTGAAATTTTCATTTATAAATTAGGGGGTGTTCAATTAGTGTGGCAATCGGAAATGTCGAACGTTGTAGTTTTGGACAACGGTGCCGGCGTAATCAAGGCTGGTATCGGCGGCGAAAGAGATCCAACAGCTATCGTCCCCAACAGCATGGGCCGTCCACTTTCTTCCAAGAAATGGCTTATGGCTGACCAGCTTCTTTCCCCAGACGTCGACCTCACTTCAGCCACCGCCCGCCGCCCTTTCGACCGCGGTTATCTTATCAACCCTGATCTCCAATCTTCCATTTGGTCTCACATCTTCTCAAACCTTCTCAAAATCACTCCTTCACACTCTTCTCTACTTCTTACTGAACCCCTTTTCAATCTCCCTTCAATACAGCGTTCAATTGACGAAATTGTATTCGAAGATTTTAATTTTAAGGCTCTCTATGTATCTGATTCCCCTTCTTTAGTTCATCTTTATGAGGCATCTCGTCGCCCTTATGGCCTTGTTTCTAAAGCCCAGTGTAGCTTAGTTGTTGATTGTGGATTTTCCTTTACTCATGCTTCTCCGGTCTTTCAGAATTTTACATTGAATTATGCTGTTAAAAGGCTTGATCTTGGTGGTAAAGCTTTGAGTAATTACTTAAAGGAGTTGGTTAGTTATAGAAGTGTTAATTTGATGGATGAAAGTTTCCTTATGGACCATGTTAAGGAGGAACTTTGCTTTGTCTCTTTGGATCTTCCCAGGGACTTGCACATTGCTAGGTATAATGCTCATTAATTTTCACTTTACTTTCATAATTCCAATGACTTTAAATATTTGTTGTGTCATTGTTATCAATTCATGTGGATGTCAAAGTTCATGCGATTCCGAATTAAGTGACAAACTCTGTGGATGTCAAACTTCATGGGCTGCACCTTATGGGGTCTGTTTGCTCTTATTTTACTTAAGTAACTAGTTCAAAAGGATGGGGGCATTAACGCAGGATGGGTCGTGTACTGGACTACCCTTTAGTAGTTCAAAGGGATCTCTAATTTTTTGAAGTCAATTATATGTTTTAGCCCCTCTGAAACAAATGTAGAATTAGGATCCTTCAATGCCATGACATTTGAACCGTTTTCTAAACCTAAAACAACTTCAAACTTAGATTAAGCGAGCAGAAAATCCACATTAAAGTAAGATGATCTTTGAGTGCCAAACATGCTGGGATCTCCCTTATTCATAACTACTGCATCAATCTCCCAGGAAACCGGGGAAGGACAATTCGTTTAGGTGCACGTATGTGCTTCCTGACGGTATTACACATACCAAGGGTTTTCTAAAAGACCCTGAAGAACCAAAGAGATATCTTCCTTTGTATGATGAAGCTCCGCAGAAAGTAGCAAGGGAACAAATTGATATGGATCAGCTCGAGAGCACTGACAATTCCGAGGACAGGAACAGAAGAAATGGATCAAAAATTGATTTGACAAAAAATGTACTTTTTCCAAGCCCTTATAAATAGCTCGTCATCCTCTTTTCTTTTATTCTAATTTATTTGTATGAACAGGAATTTGGCTTGACAAATGAGCGGTTCCTTGTACCAGAGATGATGTTTCGTCCAGCTGACTTGGGTCCGTATTACAGTGTATCTTTGACTTTTATTTCAGTTTTGTGTTCAATTGAAGAATCTGCTTCAATTATTCAGTATTTTTTCCCCTTCATGTGAATTAGAGTGTCTGGAAGTGTAGCTCTATGAATTTGTTTATTCCTAAGTATGAATTTGGTTGTCAGCATCTCAGTTATTGGTGGTTTACAGGACTGAATCAGGCTGGACTTGCAGAGTGCATTCATCGAGCTATCAGTTCCTGCCATTCTCATCTTCACCCTGTTCTATATGAGAGGTAGTGCAGAAGCCTCGGTGCATCTCAAAAGCTTATCTACTAATATTGGTTTATGCTTATCTTCCTTTTTCTAATGTCAATGTATTGAATTTGGACGAGGAAGCATTATTCTGACGGGAGGCAGTACTCTATTTCCTCATTTTGCCAAAAGACTGTAAGATGCAGCCTTTATTGCCCATTGCTTAAGAAAAGCTGGATGTTCTATTTGCTTATGTCTTGAAAATTCATCTCAATGCAGAGAAATGGACCTTCGGCCTCTTGTCCCAGATAAATATCGTTTAAAGATCACGACTCAAGAAGAGTAATATACTGTCCTTTTGGAGAAACTGTTCAAAGTGTTGTACTTCTCTAACATGCCTTTTGTTACTGTTTGCAGTCCTATTCTAGGTGTTTGGCGTGGAGGATCACTCTTGGCATCAAGTCCTGACTTTGATGCAATGTGTATCACAAAAGCTGAATATGAGGAGCTGGGATCAGCAAGATGTCGGAGGAGATTCTTCCACTAACTTTTCTAGTGTTATGGAGAGGAGAAATTCAGATTTTAGGATGATCTCGGCCTCTGCAGTTGCAAATGAGCTAAATATGGTTGTGTTTTCCCGAGGAAAAAAAATTCAGATTTGTTCTGAAATGATTCTTTTTCTAGTCTGTTTCTTTTAAATATTGTAGAACTCCTTGGTTGGTCTAACTTATCTGCAATGAAATGTTGTTGGCATCTTCAATGTCAATCCTTCTTCTCGTCTCGTGTCGCTTGTCCTTGATTGTAGTATGGGTGCTATGTTGCAACTTGTTAAGGACAAGATGAAATTACGCATATCATTGGTTGTACGACTACGACATGCGGATCAAGACTGATGGAACAACTTTGGTGAATATTTGTTTGATCTTATTGGACAATGAAGATAGGATCAAATGGACTAAGATAAGTTTCTGAATCAGTCAAACAAATGAAACTGCTTCTGGTGATTGCCTAACATTGTTAGCATGATGGACAACTGTATGATTGTGTATATATTAATGTAATTATATAGTGCTATAAATTAGTATTATTATATAGATTTATTGTAGAATCGGAGAAATAAATATTGTGATAGAATAGCTGATCCGGAGGTATAGCAAAACAAATGTAGAGGGACTGAATAGCAGATTTATAGCGATAGAATAGCTGATCTTTAGGGATAGGAATGCTGGATCTTTAGGAATGTGTAATCTTTATATTCTCTATTTAATAGAAAAACTCTCTGAAAAGTTGACATGGTATTAGAGTTCTCTTGGTTGTCTTGTTTCATAGACTCATTGGGGTTCCTTCTAATTTCTTTTTGAAAATCTTGGTTTTTGTTGACTGTTCCTCAACAATCAGTCCTACCACCTAGACTTGACTTTTGTTCTTGGTCATTCTAATTGCTTTCTTGAGTCTTTCTAGTTTTCATAGCTATTCAAAAGCATGAATTCACACCACTTTGAATCCATATTTTTTTTTATCACCAAAATTCTAACTATAGTGATTTTCATACATTTGGTTGTGTTTGTTTTGTGCATTTGTCTCCTTCCCAGCATAATAAATTTTCTGTACAGTCTACTAAATGTGATTTTATGGGTTATAGTACTTCACAAAAAAGTTTTATTTTCTATGATCCGTGTTCTCACAAATTTTGTGTTTCATTTTCTTTGAGAATTAGTAATTCTTTCCTACTATTGTTGATTCATCTTCTATTTCTCCTCTTCTTCCTACTTTTGAAGATTTATCATCTTCTTTTAAGAGGTTCAAATTTGGATTTGTGTATGAACGACGTCAGCCGACTTTACTCCATCCTGACACTAATCCATCACCTGAAACTGCACCACTACTAGAATCTGAGAATTCTTCAAGATCTGGTCCTCTTGAGCCTACTCGACGATCTACCAGAGTATCTCGTACTCCCAATTGATATGACTTTTCCTCTATGTTATCCAACATTTTTTTCAACTTGTTACTCACAAGCTTCCAAGTATGAATGTTGACGGAAAACAATGGAGGAACAACTTTTGGCTCTTAAAGAAAATGACACATGGGACATTGTTTCATGACATTTGTGAGTACAATCACATTATGGAGGATTTCCTTTTGAATTTAAATTGGGCTGTGACTTGTTTTTACTCAAGAAATTAGACAATGTATCCCCCAAATGTAGTGCTCTTGATTTTTTTCCCCATAAGAAAAGTCTTCACAACCATCTCCAACCCATCTCTATTTTACTCTCTATTCTCAATATTTGGAGAATAAAATATAGAATGGACTCTTTAACCACACTCTAAAATGTTCTCTATTCTCTATTTGTAGAGAGGTTGGAGAACTACTATTCATCTTCCATGTTCCACTTTTTAAATATTTTAATAATATTTATGTTATATAATATTTATAATTAACTTATATAAATCATATAATACGATTAGTTAAGTCTCTAATATTCGTAATTATTTTCTAATGTAATGTAACATCTAAAAATATATTTTTGACAAGTATACTATTTTCATCCCAAATTGATAATTTTTCAATTTTTTAATTTTTTTTATCACATTAAATATGTAATTTATAATTACAATTATTTTTCACTATGAAGAATGCAAACAATTTAAATGATGATTCAAACAATGTACTTGTATATTATACTGATAAATTATTAAACTACACTTTTTAATGAGCATGAAAATACTTGATGCAAAAATGAAATAGGGGAAGTAAATTAGTACACAAAATAATTGGATACAAGATGAGATTTTTATTTAAAAAATACAATAAATACATAATAGCATAAATACAAGATAAAAATACATTATATAACATAATAATTTTAATAATTACAACAATAATTTAGTAATTTGATAGGTCGTTTCCAAACTATTTGTGATCCACGTTCCCAAAAGAAGAAATAGTTTGCGATGAAACTCGAATCGTGCCAAAAAAATGTTAAATGTGCATTTAGAGTTTTGCAATCACGTTTAGCAATTATCGAAGGACTGTCTGATTTTTGGAAAAGGAAGTGTTGATATAATGACTAAGTGAATTATACTGCAAAACATGATAATCGAGGATGAGCGTGATCTTAATGCACCAATTCAAGATACTTTAGAAGCACTAAATGCAACGACATAAATTGTGGTAGATGATAATTTTCTATTTGAACAATTTTTAGCTTACATAAAAAAGAAACAAAAAAGCTCATTTTGAACTCCATAATGCATTAATAGAGTTTATGGGAAAAATCTTAAAAGTTCAATATTTATGTAATTGTATTTCATCAATGATTTTACTTTTATTCGAGTTTGTAACATCTCAAAAGTAGAAAAGTTAAGTTAAAAAAGAAAAGTTGCAAAAAATTTATTGGTGCAAGTTTGTACGAAGCCAAGTACAGACTTTACATATATCCATGGTCCGTAGATGACTGACGTGGATGGTATCCTAAAATTTGGAAAAAATGTTAAGTCTTAGATGAGCTTTCACAAGTCAACAACACGACTTGTGGAGTTTTGCACGAGTCGTGGTTGCCTGTCGTAGAGTGAGTTACAGACTTTGTAAAATTTAAGTACCTGGAATCTATGGGCAAAGTCTACGGGTCGTACTAGGAAATATGGCTCATGGCCAGTGTTCGTGGTTGGTGTCCTTGACTTGGGAGAAAATCCAGGCTAACATTTTACGAAATAGGTTGACGGCCGGTAGACTCTAGCTTGTGGTCTGACATCAGATATTTGGATTTTCAGTATTTGATTTTGTGAAGGACCAGTACGGTCCATAAAATGGAGTACGAACCATACATGGTGTTCGTAGATGCGATTCGACAATTATTTCTCAGGTTATTTGGGTCTTTTCCTATATTTTAATTCTTTAAATATGTCATTTCTAGACTGTTCGTAAGACCTACAACCGTTTCTAAGGCCAAAATCCTCCTAATTCACTCTCAAAGCTTTCAAGTCTTCTTCTCCAAGGTTCCCTCAAGGTGATTCTCGGGTTCTTCAAGCTCCAAGTCTCCTTTCCAAATTTCAAGCTAGGGTTTCATCAAGGTATGTGGGAAGTTCATAAATGGGTCCTTTTCACCCATTGGGTCCCAAAAGAAACCTAATTCTTACTCATGATTTCAACCCAATTTCTAGAGTTTTCATGATTCTTCCATGGGTTCAATTGAAGCAAAGTTTTCTCTCCTTGAATGATCTTTATTATTCATGATTTGAATATATTTGAATATTTTCAATGATTTTTTTTACATGAACCCATTCTATACAAGTGATTTGATATGAAATCAAGATTTGGAAATAAGCATGTATTATGAATCGAAGTACTTATGAATGAAAGATGCTTTTAGATAAAGTATCAAACATGTTTATGAAAATGAATGATTCTGATTGAAGTAATTCTTTTTTATGAAAGATTATCATGATTTAGATGTTTTAGATAAGTGTCTCTTATGAATTGATTATATTGTAAAATCATGATATTTTGAAGGAGCTATTCTTATGATTATGAGTCTTCATGATTGATTTGGTATTACAAGATTTTTACCATTTTAAAGACCATGGATATGAATATTATATGATTGTGCATGTTTTGTGTTGGGAGTTTACTTAGCACTGAGTGGACCTTGGAATGAAGGCTCACCCGTTAGTAGAGGTATGAGACCATTAGTAGAAATCCTCTTGTCCCAAAACTACATGCCACGATAGGAAGAGACGAGTCACCCGTTAGTAGAGGCTTTACTCCTTATTATGTCACCTGTTAGTAGAGGATTTGACTTTCGCTAGTGGATTCACCTAAGCTTAAGATTAGGGTCCTTAATTTGTTAAGTTGGACATTCTCTTTTCGGTGTGAGAGCAGTACACTGAACTCCATGTTATATCTCACATAATTTATGTCGGTTAACAATATCTCCTATAAAAGAATATGATTCCCACATATGATATGACTATAATTATGACTTCTACTTATTACATGATTTTTTAGAATATTGTATTAACTGTGTACTATGTTCTGTGAACTCAGCTTATCAGATTATGTCATATTTACTTGGTCACACATTATCATGCTCTCATATTTATCACGTTATTATGCTTATACTCATGCATCATTCCTCATATTCAGTACATTCCAAGTAATGACAATATAAATCTCTTGTGCCTATATAATCTTATAACATTGGGTCTAGCGCTCCTCATCCAACTTGTGGTTAGCATAGATTCCAGTCAGCTTTGTCTAGATTTGTGAATCCTCATGCTTCGAGGACATGGCCACATTATGAGTTCTTTTATGTTCTTTCAGACTCCTTCATTTTCCAAATTATTTCGTGAGCTAGGGCTTGTCCTAGTCACATCTATGTAGTAGAAGCTTGTTGTTAGACTTAGTATGTTTTATGAATTATGGTTTTGTACTTTAATTTTGGAATCATTTGATAGTTGAGTTTTGGAGATTTATATCCTTATTTCATGATTCTTTCAGTTATATTGTTATCTTAGAGGGTGTTTGGATTGGTTTAAAAGTTGGTCAAACCTACTTTTAAGTCAATTTTTGACTTCTGGAAGTGTTTGAAAAATATAAAAAATAACTTAAAATAAGTCAAAAATGACTTAAAATAAGTTGAGAAGTGTTTGGCAAGGTCAAGAATGACTTAAAATAAGTCAAAAACCAAAAGTAGGTCTCCCCTTACTTTTTATTTTTTGACTTAAAGTCATTTCAGTTTGACTTTTTATTTTTGACTTAAAAACTATTTTTTTAAGCCTATCCAAACGGGCCCTTAGTGTCATGATATGTCAAGTTTGTTCGTTTAGAGTCTTTCAGGATTCTAGTCACCATGTCACGTCTAGGGGGTAGTATTGGGTCATGATAGAGTTTCTCATCAATATGTATAATATATAATATTTTTTTGCAATTGATGTTATTTAAAAATTTAGAATAAAATATAATTTTATATTAAATAAAGTTTTTGAAAATAATAAAATTTTATATTACATGAAAATTATACAAAGTGATTATTTAGAAAAAAAGAAGAAAGGATTGATATTTAGAAATAAGAAAATGAAAATAAAATATAAATAATAATATAATATTGAGGAGAGAGAAAAAGATTTATTTTTAGAGAGTAAAATAGAAAATTGGGTTGGAGTTGATTATCTCCAAATATAGAGATTTTGTATACGCATAATACATAAATATGCTCTTTACTTGACGTCATGTAACATCTATGCCCTCCAACTTTAGATGTGCACAAGTAGACACGTAAATTTGTATAGAATTAAACAAGTATGCACATGTGTCCTACGTGACATAATACACATATGACGACATGTAGGATGCAAATTGTCCACATCGGATATCATGTAGGACACATGTGTATATTTGTTCGATTTTATATAAGTTTAAGTGTCTACTTGTACACAACCAAAGTTGGAGGGAATATATACAAGTTGAAGCCAAGTTAAAGGGCATATTTTTCTATTATGCCTTCTTTATAGGCATAATACATAAATGTACCCTTTAACTCGACATCAAATCATATGTATGTCCTCTTACTTTAAGTGTGCACAAATACACACTTAAACTTGTATAAAGTTGAATAAATAGACACATGCATCCTACGTAGCATCCTACATGGCAATTTGCATCTTATGTGGTGTCCTGCATGTATTATGTCACGTATGACTCATATGTTTACTTGTTCAACTTTATACAAGTTTAAGTGTGGAAGAGCAGTGAACTTAAGTTCCAGTTGAATAATGAGAAAGTAATTGATGTGATAGATGAATCCAAAATAGAGATTCCGATAGAAAAAATATTTATAGTAGAGACTTTGGTCACAATCATCATGAATGTTGAGGGGACAATTGATGAAGAATATGAAAATATAGTTAATGTATTGGCTAGTATCGTCTCTATGCTTATGCACCAAATAAGTTAGATCTTGATCTGAAGAATCATGTAATATCACCAGCAAGACCATCAATTGAAGAACCTCTTATATTAGAGCTTAAGGCTCTCGCCTTCTCACATGAGGTGTTTTTTATTGGGCCTGGTGATACATTTCTAGTAGTCATTTGTCACGACCCAAGGTACCCCCTAGGCGTAACGTGGCATATTGGACCCGAGAGGCCTCATACAAGCCACTTAGCATTCATAACATAAGAAATAGAACAAAAGAGTTAAAGAGGAACATTTCAAGTCCAAATCATTTTATAAAGTAAAGCGGAAGCCTAAACCATTAGTTTCAAAGCCATATAGTACATACGAATGAATTTGAGCGAAGCCCGTACATCATGTTCAAAAACTAAAAATAAGGAGAAGACTGAAAATAATAAATGTTCTTCCTTGAAGCATAAGGACTCACCAAAAGCTCGGAATCTCCTAAACTAACTCTAGCCACGAAACTGGGAACCTTCATATGAAAACATGCTTAAAGAGAGACACCTTCAAAAGATACAATGACCAAGCTAAAACATGAGATAAGAGTTAAAAAACATGAGTCATGAAACATGGTCAATGCACATAATCATCATCTTAAACATATATGAAATTCTTCCTTGAAGTAACATTAGTTCATCATAACTTGCTTGTGAGAAGTAGTTTTAACCGATATATGAGACCATGAGAGCTATCATCATAGAATCTGGTGTCTCCCACACCGAAAAGAGTTGTCCTACTTGTCACAGTAAGGACCATGAACTTCTAGCTTATGTGGATCCACTAGCTAATGTCTATATATCTAGACAATCCTATGTTGGCACATAGTTTACAGGACACGGATAATCGCCACTTGTCCACTCGGTTCTAAGCTTAACTTCCACGGAATAGTTCTTACTCATATTCATCTTAGCTCTTAAAAGAACATGGGTAATCATGTCTTGTCCTTACATAGTGTGACATGGGTAATCAACTCTTGTCATTCAATTAGAGAGCATGGGTAATCACATCTTGCCTCAACATTAGAATAGTTCCTTAACATTTGTTCATTTTAGGTGAGAAAGCCTTTCAACCCTAAGAACCCTTATCATGTGAGAAAACTTTTCATAATTCATGCTTAAATGTGTATATGAGAAATCCTTTCAACAACACAACAATAGCAACAAAATTGATACTTCACTCTTATAGCATCCTTAAAACATTTACATCAATTTCATAAGAACATGCATAATTCCATAATTCACCTTTCATAGTTCAAAACCCACTTTCATTCATCAACATCTAGAAAACATGGGTTAGACATGGATTCATGGGAATTCATCATAAAGTCATGTAATTATATCAATTCATTCTTGATTTAATAAGACTCTTCTTTCATAATCCAAGACCCATATTATATTCTCATAACTTGGAAAACATGAAAATTACATGGGTTCATGGGGAATCATCGTTAAAACATGAGATTAACTCAATTCATGCATAAGAGATCACAATTCAATCAATTAGATCAATAATTAAAGGAACCCATAACATAGAAGAAAACCCTAACTCAATTGGGGATTCTAACTTTGAAAATAAGAGAATTTGGGAACTTCATGAATGGAAGGAATCCATGGATTAAAACTATCATACCTCAATGCCAATTGCTTAACTTCAATGGAGGTGTTGGAGAATTGACTTGAAACCCTAGGTTGATCCCTTCTTCTTCAAGCTTTTCTAGAGAAAGAAATATTTTGAGAGGAAGACTTGTTCTTATTTTATAAATTTGAGAGAATGATTTCAATTGGGGAAATTTGGTAGTTAAAACACTTATATAGGTCTTTAAGTGAAGGAAAAAATGACATAGTATTAGGATAAAATAATTAGGAAAAGACCCAAAATCCCCTAACAATAAAACTACCGACACCAACAATGGTGATGACCGACGAACCGTGGTTCAACCGACGGTCTGTTCTGTTAGCCCATCGTTTAGCATCAGAAACTAGAATTTGAGGCCTTGATCGATGGACCTCGTCCACGGACCGTGGGTCTATCGACGGTCCATTGATCTTGGTCGTGGATCTAGACCCTTTTTAGGGAAAGCCTCATGTCCAATCACAGAAACCTCTTATGGTACGTGGGTCATTTCACGGGCCGTGGATGGTACCGTAGGAACTGACACCAGATTCTTAAAAACTGATTTTTTTTACCCTTTTTCGAATCCGAGGTGTTACATCATTGTTTCAGATTTACTTGACTGGTAGGTTAAGGTTCTTGTATCAGTATTGAGAGTTCAAGAGAGCCATTGGATGGACTATTGTAGACATTATTTGGACTTCATTGGGTATTTGTTTGCATAAAATCTAATTTGAGCCAGATTGTATTTCCAATATTGAGCATCAATGTTGATTATATCTACCAATGCAAGAGGTTATGAAGAAGGAGATAATCAAGTGGCTGGATATTGGGGGTAGGGTACCCATTCTGATAGCAAAAGGGTGAGCCTAGTCTAGCGTGTGTGAAAAAAGGGTGGAATCACGATGCTTCCAAATGATAATAATGACATAATGCGTTCTTCACCAAGAACACCACTAGATGAACTACCCTGCTGATTCGAGCGACCTTCTAGTGTTGTTGAAGTTGTAGACTGAGCCCTACCATTATTACCTCCATGTCCCTGATTAGAAGAAGGACAATCCATCAATCTGTGACCACTCTGACCACACCCAAAACACCCATCCTTTCCTGCAAGATACTCGCTCGGATGGTTCTTACCACACTTTGGACAAGTTGGGTAGGTCATGTTACCTGAAATATTCCCCTGAGACTTGGAGCCTGATGCCCTACCTTTCTGATCCTGTCAAAACCTGGAGGATGGAACACTAGCTGATGAAGATGCTGGGACTGAAGATTTCTGTTGAAACTGCGTGCGATTTCCACCACCCGATTTCTGTTGAGAGTACTCATAGTTGCCTGTCCTAGCCTTTTTTCATCCTTAGCATGATCCCTAAGCTTATCTCCCTCAACCTACTAAGCATGAGTCTTGAGCCTAAAGATGTTCATGTCTTCCAAGAACATAGCATTTTTGCACTCTGTTCTCATTAGGTCAGATACCCTAAATAGAAACTTACTTATCTGAGCCCTGGAATCGGCAACCATATGTGGAGCATACCTAAAGAGCTGGGTGAACTTAAGTCCATACTCCTGAATCGACATAGAACCCTGTCTCAAATTCATGAGTTCATGAGCCTTAGCCTCTCTCAACTCTCTTGGGAAGAACCTGTCCAGAAAAGCTCCAGTAAAACACTCTCAAGTCACATGAGTTGCAATCTCACCCCTGTTGTCTTTCCACTATGTAAACCATATGTGAACCACATCCTTAAGATTGTAGGACGCCAACTCAACTCTATCATTTCCTGTCACTTGCATCACTCTAAAGATTTTCTTGACCTCATCAATGAAGTTCAGGGGATCCTCACCAACTTGCGACCCTAGAAACACATGTGGGTTCATCCTAACAAAATCACGGACCCTAGTTGCCGCTGTTCCACCACTAGCATTTGCAGGAACTAGAACCTGCTGATTATTCTAGTTAGCTACACTCTGGGCCAATAGTTGAATGGCATTCTGAAATTCTGCATTCAAAACTTCCTTATCTGGGACTGGAGGAACTGCATTAGCGTTGCGGGAATTCACATTCCTTGCATAAGCTCTACGAGGAGGCATGATCTGAAAACGTATAACGATGGATTAGAAAGGAAATCATACCCAAGCACGATAAGAATATCAAGAAAGTGAAGTTTTTTCTAAAACACTTCGTAGCCTCCCCATCATAGGTATGGTGTGCTTCACACTTATGAAAGGGACTCTACTTAGTGCGGCTTTTTAGACATCTTACGACTCTTGAAACTGGCCGTGATACCAAGTTTGTCATGCCCTGAGGCTACCCCTTGGACGTGGACACGAAACTTAGGATCACGAGTGATCCCAAGCTAATCCTACTGGCATATCATAAGCATACAAAGATAACTGAAATAAGATAATTATGTGCAGAAGCTTAAAACATAACATAAAGAGGAAATGATGGGGAATACCCATTCTAAATATGAATATAGATAAAACTGAGTTTAATGACACTGACAGATCAAACTCAACTAAAACTAAATCTAACTATGTTTGAATAAAACCTTCTAACTGAGTAGAGTTGATGGGACATACCCCTAACTAACTTTTAGCAAACTTGAAACTAATAGACTGAAAGTAAAAGAACACATGTCTATCGTCCTCGAAGAATTAGGACTGACCACTAATACTGCTGAACTAGAGATCAGGAACCGATCTATGCGTGATTTGAATGCTGAGAACTTGAACCTACATCACGATAAGATGTAGCGCAGAGTATGCGTCAGTATTTGAAAGGTAATGAGCATGTAGGATAGAATAAAGTTGAACAATATATACATAACTGAACTAAACAATCAGAGCAATGATATAATCTGAAACATGATGGAAATACTGAAATTTACTGAATATTGAGCTAACTGAATGCAATGACCAAGTATAAACATACTGAGACTGAATACTGAACTATAACTGATAACCTGGTCAATACACTAGAGTCTGATTGTGGGAGCTACTATTAACCAACATAAAGCCAGATGAGTTATCCGTGGAGTCTGATGTTTCGCCCCAGGGGTATAAATGCATGACTGGCGTGATCACTAAATATGTTTCCCACAAAGGGGACTTATCCTACAGGGGCACGTAGTTCTGGGACTATGAGGGTGACTGACCCTAGTCCACTCGGTGTTAAGGCTACTTCCAACTGAATATGTAAGTAACACATTATAACTGAAATACTGTAATATTGAATAGCTCTAAATACTGACATGCTAACTGAAAATATGACATTAATGTACTGATAATGAAACATTCTTAACTGGGGCATGTATATCTCAATAAACTAGCCTAGTAAGTGTAATTCATGAACTAAACGAATCTACACAACTAGGGTTCTGAGTTTCATGCAAGAACTAAGCAACAATTCCTCAAAAACATGATAATTTGATTTGGATTAGTCTAACAATTAAATCACAACAATAATCTGAAGTTCTAGAAATCCTAGGTCTAAACATGATATAGAGAATCAAGAATTTGACTGAATTCTAGCGACCTAATGGGTGAAAGAAACCCACTAGTGAAATCCCACATACCTGGTGACAAAATTCACGGAGAAATCTTTCGATTTTGGGGTTGGAACTGAAGAAAACTTGTTGTGTTCTTGGAAAGGTCTTGGTAGACTCTTTCTCCTTCTCTTCGTTCAACTTGATGATTCTTTGGAGAATGAGTTGACTAGGGTAAGTTCTAATTAAGTTACTAGGCTAAAACTGACCAAAACGACGTAGTTTATGTGTCCAACGCATAGGGAAAAGACCAAATGACCCCTGACTTAAAAGCTATCAGGGACACCAATGGAGTTGACCGATAGACCCACGGTCCGTCCTGGTCAACCGTCATTTGGCCTCAGGGACTGGGATTTGGGGGTTTCGATCCATAGACCAAGACCATAACCCGTGGTCTGACCTACGGTCCGTAGGTTCGGCTGTGGGTCGACCCTTAGACTATTTTGTCTGAGTTTCTAGGGAGGGGTGCAGGTGGACAATCACGGACCCCATCTATGGTCCGTGGGTCACCCTACGATCCGTGGGTGGTGCCTGTTGGTGGCACCTACAAATTCTGATTTCTGCATTTCTGGTCTGTCTACAATACAGGGTGTTACAAACTAAGTGGATCCACTAATCTATGCTTAAAGAGCAATAAGGAATCATCTAAAAAGTATGACCCTTTCTACCCACGTTGGCTACATGGTTTATGGGTGCTGTTAGTTGTCTGAGCTCTCCCCCATATCGGTGCTCAATACTACTCCCAATAATATAGTTCGTGCTCATATGTTTTAAAAAAAACATTTCCTTATCCTCAAACTTTGAGATTATTACTCAAAACGTTTCTCTTAAAAGAGATGGTACTTAAAACTCCTCATGAACTCATTTGGAAATTGGTGTTTCTCCTCATTTTAAATGTAAAACATTTATTCTTGGGAATACTTAGTTCCCATATATTCATTTTGAAAAATGAAACTTGACTCTCCTCATCCTCGTACTCGTTTACTAAAGTCTTAAAACAAATTATAAATAATTGTAAAAGACTTCTCAAAATAGGGTTCATACCGAATTATGGACGTGAACGACTCAATTCAAAGGGTTTCAATAACCATTTATAGAACTCAATACTCGGAAGTCAATGACTCCAGAACTCAATAAATTAATGATACTACTCATCTCAAGAATGCTCGACTCATAGGGTTTATGTGAAATCATGGGCAAGACCGACTCAACTCAAAGACCTCCATGTATAACATATGGTGATCCATAATTATGAAATATAGTTTCAAAAAGGGTTAGGAACTCAATATTCAAGAATTAGAACTCAGAGATATTACTCTTCTCAAAGATACTCAATTTACGGAGTTCATGTGGAATTATGGACATGAACAATGATTAACGTTTCAAGGACACTTCATCCAATTCTAAGTGTCAACGATCGCTAGTTAGTTTATAACCCAACTAAATGAGTTGGGGTCGAATTCCACAGGGAGTGGTACATATTTGAGAATCAATAGGAAACTGTTAACATGGTCAAATCAGTCTTAGGAATAGTAATTATCGAATAAAGATATATTTCAATTCAGGGGGTGACACGAATGTCAAATGGGGGATTTTGGTTTGAAATTATCAACTACAAACAACAATAAACAATACGAATTAACAACAATGAGACGGGTTCTTGGTATGTGATTCGATTATAGGCTAATATAGACAAATGGGTAATTGCAACTATTAGAAAATAGCTAACTATTAGTGAGTAAGCTAGACTATAGAAGAAGTAAACTTTCTCTCGAACAATTTACCCCGAATCAAGTCAATTTCTCTCGAACATCAACAAGCATGCAAAATAAGAACAACCTACACTTTAGTCCATTCACACTCTCAAGCTGAATGTGTGGAAAAGGGTTTAGGATTCACTCTCTCGAGTTGAACCTATGACAACCCAATACCCACAGACCATCAATCAATATTCTTAATTTTAAAACTCTCTCTCGAGCAAGCCCAAAACAGAAGGGTAGAATTGCATTTGCAACTAAAATTCTTAAATTAAACCATAATTATTGATTGAACTCACTTCTAAATAGCATTTAAACTAACAATTAGGAATAACCATAAACTAAATCAGCCCATAATCACACCCCAAGAATTGGGGTTTTAGCTAGACATCATAAAGAGATAAAAATCATTACCAAATTGAGTTTCCATCAACTCGGTAAGATTGATTTCGTCTTTACAATGGTCCATTTAGAAGAATCTCAAAGACCCTCTTCCAATTTCTCAAAAGTGAAAAACTTCAATTCTCTTAAGCTAAAGGAAAACTACAGAAAACTTGTCTCACAGTTCAAACTTAATAAAAATATGTTCTAAAGGGTAATTGATACTAAACTAAATGTTCAAAAATGTATTTATAGTTGCCAAAAATGTACTGCAAAGAGTCACTCGGCGAAGTAAATCGGGCTCGCCGAACCACTCGGCGATCCGCCCTTTGGTCATTTTCAGCACCTTTCTGCCTTGGCCTTCAGCATCCTCAAGGTATGTAACTTCGGGAGATCCAACACTGCATCGCGGAACCACTCGGTGATCCACCGACTACTTCTTTCTCTCGCTAACTTGGTTCTTCCTTCAGGGCTTGGCACACTGAAACTTTAGGTGGTCAAGTAGTCATTCAGCGACTCGCCAAGTGGACTTGACGATCACCATGCTTGCTTTTCTTCATTCTTTCAGCTTGCTTCGTTCCTTTTTGCAAATCAGTGTCCTTGCTTTGTTCCTCTATCCATATACCTGGAAATCAAGGGTTTTACATAGGTTATTGGCACAAAATAAGCATTTGATGACACTAAATCTATATATATAAAGCCCTAAATGAGTCCAAATCTTGGACTCATCAACACCCCCAACTTAAGCTTTTATTTGTCCTCAAGTAAAATTCAAGTTCAGGAGTTCAAAAAGGATGTTTCAAACAGTGCTACACAAAACTCAATCATGAATGCACACAACAAGACTCAACTTACTCATGCAAGGATCAATTGTGCACTCAAAGAGTCAAGTTGTGACTCACCATTATCAAATATTCTCAAGTTCACAATACTTGCTTCAAATGCAAGCTCAAGCTCAACAAAGGTACTCAAATGCCCTCACACAAAAATGATTCCATATTCACACACAATGGTTCAACACTTTATAGTTCCGGAATCACATACAACTCTCACACTCACAAAGATGAACACATGCATGACTTCACCCATAGGTTTGTCCTTATTTTCCAATCAACATTCACTTCAGCTCACACAAGATCAAAAAAGTCTTTTCAAGGCTTGTAACGGGGCTGAGTGCAAAGGTATGGTTATTTAGGCTCGGTGGCTGCTATCCTCATGAAATGCGGTATGAACATCACTTTCTTTCATTTTCTTCAACATTCTCATTCATGCTCAAAATTCACCCCATTATTCACTACCCTATTTCTTTTGCAACTTTCACAACTTTATTCCACAAATTTTTCATTCTTCTTTTCTTTTCTTTTTTTGTATGGAGGGCTTCCATCTCTCTCAAAACCATGGATCAAGGGGAACTTCTTTGCACTTCTTGATTTACCTTCTCTTTTCACCACACCCCCAACTTAGGCTTTTGGCCTAAGTTTGCTATTCAAACAAACCATACTTCATGAGGATTATGGGTGAATGGATAAAAAGAAGTCTCATTTGCTCAAGTTTCTTCCAAGAAAAGGATAAGGCACAAAGGAGGTTCAAGCAAGGTTCACACACTCACAAGGTTGGCCACAAAAGAGGTATATTGTCAAATTATTTCACTCTTCAAAATTGTTGACTAAGATCATTTCAAGAGCTTACATCACTTAGTCAACCGGACCAATGGGGCAAATTCTAGGTGTCATTACACAAGGTTCATGGTAAGCTCATCACACAAGGCATTGGAACCACTATCAAACAAGACTCCACACCTTTGCTAGTGTGCAATGTTCATCATAAGAGACTAATTTGATAACCGGCTAGTCACAACAAGATGCCAAAAGTACACATATTATCTATGCAAATTCATTTGGCCTCATCGTAGCCGCACATTCATTTTTGTTCGATTAAGAGAACTATTAAAGTCATCGGTATTGATCATAACCGATACTCAAATTTACACAAGAACAACCACAATCAAACACAACAAGAGGTGGCAAATTTTTTTATGAGGGTCAAAAACCGTTTGCATTTAAAACAAGGAGCCATAAGCTCAAACATCCACAAAACACAACCTTTAATACCGAATATGAGAATTTCTAAAGTTAGGAGGCAAAGTGTCCAACTCTAAACACAGATTCAACGACTAGAAAGTGGTAAAAGTGCAAAAATATCGAAAATATAGTGCGGGTGTGATTGTATGAAGGTAAAAGTGAGGAAATGTGAAAGAGTTTGAACTTTTAAACCTTTGGCCTTTTAAAACCGTTCAGTTCACGCCTTTTTGAGAATATGAGAAAGCATATCCTTAGACCGGCCACCCTCAGAAACATTGGGCCTTTGGCGCTCATGGGGAGGAACATACCTATCCTTCTCCCCATCTCTTTCCTTCCAAGTGGGGTTACGATCCATCCAATCTCTATCATGATCTCTCCAGCCTTCATCCCTATTCCAACCTTGGTTACCATCCTGCCTTGGGTAGTTAGCACGATAACCTCCACCTTGGTTAGCTAGGAAGTTCACTTTTTCATTGTACAACGCTTCAAACTTGGCCTCATCGGGGATTACACCCCCAACACCTACAATATTTACACTTCTAACACCAGCTCCCATGACATTTTTAGCGAAAATGTCTAGTTGGGTCATCATATTGCCATGTTTTGGTCCGTCTCTTGGTTTTTCTCAAGCTGCTCATTGGTCAATTTAAAAGTGAGAGGGGAGATCTGATCTTCACGGGTGTACCAAGCCCGATTAATTTTGGTCATACTATCCAGAAGCTGGGCTGCTATAATATAAGGTTGTTGAATCAAACCTCCCGAACAAAGTTGGTCAGTTATGCCCTTGTTCACCAAATCAAGGCTTCGATAAAAATATTGCAGCAAAACATTGTCGGGCAAACCATAAGTTGGGCATTGCAACACCAACTTCTTAAATCTTAGCCAAGTCTCATGAATTGGCTCACCCTCCAAATGCTTGAAGCTTGGATGCTGTCCCAAAGTGTCATCATCTTCAAAGGAGGGAAAAATCACACTTGAAATGCGGTGACAAGCTCTTTCCACGAAGTGATGGAGTCTCTTGGCAATTCAGCCAACCACTTACATGTTCCTCCCATTAAGGAAAATGGGAACAACCTCAACCGGACCGACTCTTGGGATATGTTCTTGAAGGAGAACGTCCCGTAAATATCAACAAAGTTTCTTATATGCTCATGGGGATCCTCATGATCCAATCCACCAAACAAACCCTTCAATTGTAAGAGCTGCAACATGGTGCTTGTAATGTGGAACACATCGTTCTCTTCAGCCGGAATCAAGCGAATGGCACCAATTCCACCCACTAGATGAGGGTCATTAACATTCGGCTCATTAACATCGTTGAGGTTACCGATGTCATCTTGGTGGCCCACTTGGCTACCATTGCTTCCGTTGACACTCATTGCCTCTGTTTTAAAACAGCATCACACAAACCAAAACTAAAAATAAGTAGATTCAACTATGGCTAAAAAGAACAAAATTCAACTTCACCAAAAGAGTCTCAAACAACACCACTCCTCAGCAGCGGAGCTATTTTGATTAATGATGTTTCAAGGACACTTCATCCAATTCTAAGTGTCAATGATTGCTAGTCAGTATATAACTCAACTAAATGAGTTGGGGTCGAATCCCATAGGGAGAAGTACGTGTTTGAGAATCAATAGGAAAGTGTGAACATGGTCAAATCAGTCATAAGAATAGAAATTATCGAATAAAGACATCATTCAAATTAGGGGGTGACACGAATGTCAAATGGGGGATTTTGGTTTGAAATTATCAACTACAAACAACAATAAATAATACGAATTAACAATAGTGAGACAGGTTCTTGGGATGTGATTCGATTATAGGCTAATATAGACAAATGGGTAATTGCAACTATTAGAAAATAGCTAAATATTAGTGAGTAAGCTAGACTATAGAGGAGGTAAACTTTCTCTCGAACAATTTACCCCGAATCAAGTCAATTTCTCTCGAACATCAACAAGCATGCAAAATAAGAACAACCTACACTTTAGTCAATTCACTCTCTCTAGCTGACTGTGTGGAAAAGGGTTTAGTATTCACTCTCTTGAGCTGAACCCATGACAACCCAATACCCACAGGCCATCAATCAATAATCTTAATTTTAAAACCTCTCTCTCAAGCAAGCCAAAAACAGAAGGGTAGAATTGCATTTGCAACTACAATTCTTAAATTAAACCACAATTATTGATTGAACTCACTTCTAAATAGCATTTAAACTAACAATTAGCAATACCCATAAACAAAATCAGCCCATAATCACATAATCACACCCCAAGAATTGGGATCTTAGATAGACATCATAAAAATATAAAAATCGTTACCAAATTGAGTTTCCATCAACTGGGTAAGATTTATTTCATCTTTACAATGGTCCAATTTGAAGAATCTCAAAGACCCACTTCCAATTTCTCAAAAATGAAAAATTTCAATTCTCTCAAGCTAAAGGAAAACCAGAGAAAACTTGTCTCACAGTTCAAAACTTAATTAAAATATGTTCTAAAGAGTAATTGATACTAAACTAATTGTTCAAAAATGTATTTATAGTCGCCAAAAATGTGATGCGAAGAGTCACTTGGCAAAGTAAGTCGGGCTCGCCGAACCACTCGGCGATCTGCCCTTTGGTCATTTCCATCGCCTTTCTGCCTTGGCCTTCAGCATCCTCAAGGTTTGTAACTTAAGGTGATCCAACACTGCATCGTAGAACTACTCGGTGATCCGCCGACTGCTCCTTTCTTTCGCCAATTTGGTTATTTCCTTCAGGGCTTGGCACACTGGTTAGGCGGTTAAGTAGCCATTCGGCGACTCGCCATGTGGATTTGGCGATCACCAGGCTTGCTTTTCTTCATTCTTTCAGCTTATTTTGTTTCTTTTTGCAAATTAGTGTCCTTGCTTTGTTCCTCGATCCATATACCTGGAAATCAAGGGTTTTACATCAGTTATTGGCAAAAAATAAGCATTTGAGAACACTAAATCTATATAAATAAAGCCCTAAATGATTCCAAATCTTGGACTTATCAAACAACTCGACTCAAGGGTCACAATGTAAATATACAACTCTTCTAAATCTCATACTTACTTCCTCAAACTTAGCTTAAATCGATAGTTGATCTTAAGGGATTCACAATTTAACTCAAAGACTTTCTTGAACTCTACTTTTAACTTTCTTGAATTTGAATTATGAATTATGAATTTAAGGGTGATGATTCATGATATGAATGATCTTGTGTTGTTTAGATGTAGTTTAGAGTAGTTAGAATCATAAGGAGTAGAGATACACTTTAAAGGAACTTAGATGGGTTAAACAACTGAAAATAGGATGAGGCTGGTGAACCTAGCGCACTGAGTGGTGCAGGATGCCAACCCTCAAACTTCAGAGCCTCTTTTCTGGCGCACTGCTAGCGCGGCATGCCAGCCTCTACCCAAATTTTTCCGACAAATTTCTTTCTCATTTTCTGACTCTAATTCATCTAGAATCGATTATTTTTCTCAAATTTTCCTTATATTCAATTACCCAATACAAGTACATGAGAATCTACTAAAAAATAACCCTCAAACTCATAACGTTATCTCAAACACATCCTAATTCAAGAACAAAAGCAACACTTCAAGAACACTCATCAAGAAAATGAAATTTCTCAATGTTTATGGATGGATTCGTAAAATAAACTCATGATTGGTGTGTGGGTGAATGAAACCAACACTATGAAAACTTACATACCTAGGTTCTTGGCGAAATCTTGAATTTCTTGAATGAACGCTTGGAACCTTGAACTTTTTCTCCTCTTGAATCTTCTCTCTAAAACCCTAAACACTTTGGGGATGAATGAAACTGATTCTAATCAGTTTAGACCCTTAATTTGGTGTAATTCACGTTTAGACTAAGTGGGGGTAAGGAAACTACTAAAATACCCCTCCTTAGTTTGGGTGGAAAGGTCCTATCTAGAGAGGCTGCACTCAAACGATCATATCTCTCTTATCTGAGCTAGAATTTTAGCAAACTCGGCGGCATTGGAAAGAGGACTCAAAGATATTCTATATGATATCTCATGGGTCTCCTAACTCATTTTGTGATAAAAGTTATCATTGTTTGAAATTGACCCAAAACTCAAAAGAACTTACGAATGACTTGAATGAATTCTCTTTAGTTCTTTTTCGAACTCAAGGTGCTACATCTAGTGACCTTAACACTTAAGAAAATTTAAATTCCTCGGCAAAATCTTACTGACAATGAAGAATGGTTCGAGTCTTAACTCAAAAAATTTACAGGGTGTTACAATGCCCTTGTGTTGATTTTGTTATATGACTTGAAGAAAAGACACTTATTTTTGTGAGGGTTGAATGGTTTTGTAGGTTTTGTCACCTAAGGGTTTTTCTTGTCGTGTTTCTTTTCCTAAGGGTGTAATTTCTGTTGAACCAAAATGTTTAGAAATTAGGATTGTTGTGTAAGTAGAAGAAAACTAGGAGTTAGTTAAGGAAATTAATGGATTATTACTATGTGACATGTTTTGAAATAGACTAAAATTTTGAGTATTTCTGCTTTGCAATATTGACACGTGAACTTTATGAATCTTTATTTGACATGGTTATAATTGATGTGATAATCAGTGTTTAAGGATGATTGTGATCACTAACAAGGGTTTTGGTGGAGTGGTAAGTACTTCTTCACCCTTAACTAAGAGGTCTCAGGTTCGAGTTCCCTTGGGTAAGGAATCGCTTTTGTTAGGGAGCATTTTACCCTTCAATGTGGGACTTCCCGGGGTGAATCCAAATTTAGTCGGGTTTCAAAGTGGGTACCGAAACACCGGGTGGGAGACCCAAAAAAAGCATGACCATGATCGAGTTAGCTAGTAGTCAACAGTGTAATCCTGTGCCAGTGTGTGTTAGCTTAAATTACCTAATTCTTACTCTATATGTACAATGTAGAACTTGCCTAGTTAGTTTCATTGGTTGTAGGATAGCCGAGTCAGAAAAGGATCATAGGTAATTGTTTGAATTGAGTCTACTAAGCCTAAATTACCAACCAAATGATTAAATAAATCTCTTGATCCCATCTATTGAGCCTAAATTAACCCTTTTATTTATCCAGCCTATTCACCCTCCCACTTTTGATTAAAACCATATCTTGTCCTTATCCCTCGTTGAATACTAAGCTAAAACTTAAGCAAAATGTCTAAGTTGATGGTGTTAATTGTATAGGTAACAAAGAGTGGGTATAAAAAGAAGATGTTGGTCACACATAAGAAATAAGTTGAGTGTAGTGTGAGGTAAAAAGGAAAAAAATATAAATGTAGAAAAGAAGAGAAAAGAAGAAGAAGAAAAATCTCAATGAAAAACAACGCCAAACTCAAAGTTAAGGAAGTAGGGGATAAAA